>JAOQML010117433.1:0-22240 GCA_027568935.1 Erythroxylum urbanii
AACAAATGAGAAGAGTCTCATTTATTGGCTTCTTTATGATTGATTAAAGAATGAAGTGATCCATTGGATGCACATCATTGAAATTGACAAGGAGAGGAAGAAGTATTCTTGCATTTTGTTTTGACTCACTCTCTCCTCTCATGCATGTATAGCTAAAACTTGAATGAGAAGAGTCTTGTTTTTTTGGCTTCTTTCTTCTAAAAAAAATCTCGTCAAAATACTTCTTGTCCTTTCCCACTAAAGGATCTTGTTAACCAAGTTGTCTAAAAAGTAAAAGTGGTTGATCGGATTGGTCGGGGATATAACAATAAGGAGAGGATGCATTGACAAAGGAAAGGATACAAAAGAGTCAAAGCTATAGCAAGGATTTAGAGAGGATACAAAAGCAAGGAGTCAAAGCTGTAGCAAGGAGTCAGTATATTTCTACCACCTTATTCTTATGTAAATTATTTTCCTTATACTTTATCATGTATAACTAAAACATGTTAATTTGCTTATGTTATTTTCTCTATGTTTTAATTTTGAAAAAGTTTTGAAATCTATCGTTTAACCAAATCTTGCATGCTTTTGCTTTCGATCCAACACTTAGGTGCCTCAAATGAACTTATCCAAAAGGATGTGTACCTTTTCCTTGATATCTTAGTGGAAAAATGGACGAATGGATGATCTGGCTACTTTTGTGGCTCTTATGGAACAATTGAAGGTAGAGGTGGAGGTGATGATGCCTACATTGCTCACCGTGATTTCCATGAGGTATATTTCCTAGGAGAAATTACATATGATATAAATTTAGAGACAAGTCTAACCCTCTTATATAGGGGTGACATAGGCCTCCCAAAGGTTATGGTGGGCCTTCTATCTTTTCCATGATATAATATCCTAAAGAACAATAAAAGTCGACACTCGAAAAATAACTTTTGGCACTTTATACATATAAGTGTAAAGAAAACTAAAATATATATAAAACAAAATAATGAATTACTAAAGTTAAGTTAACTTAAAATATAACATCCTTAAATTCATGATTTTGTTAATCATATATGATGTAAATATCACTCATAACCCATAACATAAAAATTCAATAAAAAAATTCTACATATTTAGCCATTTTTCTAACCATAAAAGTAATATAAACTTAATAACTCTTGTACCTATCCAAAGCCTTATATAAATATTTGGCTTCCACTTAGACAAAAGTAGTAATTTGGTTTCTGATTTATACAGTCTAGGTCAGGTAATATGTGCTTAATTGTTCATATATTTAATCTATTACACTTAGTGATTAATGCTTTCAAATGCTTAAGACATTCACTTTAGTTCATATTTTGTTTTAGGTAAAATTTGAAAGCATAATGGCTAAAGTGAGTTGAAAGCACACTCTTTTAGCCATCTTCTTGTGATTCACACTTAGTTGTCTTCATAGAACAAGAAGGAGAAGGATTAGACCAAGATAAGACAAGAAAATTCCAAGGAAGATAACAGTAGACGATGAAAACATCAAGATGAAGAATGCAAAAAAGTGGTTCACGACCATGTAGAAGTTGTCATGGTCATGAGACATTTCTCACGGCCATGACAATTATTTCATGGGATTGTGAACCTCCTTTTTATGGGTGTGATAAGGAGTTTCATGCCTATGCAAGTTGTGTCATGGGCGTGAGACTCATCTCATGCTCATGACACAACTTACATGGGTATGACACTCCTTGTGATACCCATACAAAGGAGGCTTATGGTCGTGAACCTCATCTAGTCCATTCACGGTCGTGTGACACTGCTCATGCCTGTGAGTCTTAGGTCACCTGTCCTATTTTTAACCAAACTTTTTTTCTATAAAGGGATTGTTTTATGACGATAGACAAAGTAGGTTATTCTTTATTTTCTCCTTCGATTTTCAATAAGAACAGAGGCAACAAATGCTACTTCCTGGAGATTCATGGAGAAAATGGAAGGCTAGGCTTCTCGACACCTGTTTAAAGGTGACATTAATACCTGAGTTACAGTTAAGCTTATGTCAACTTTGTTTAATTTTGAATCTCTCTTTTCAGATTGTTATCGTTGTTTTATATTGAATGATGAAGGTATTGTAGCGATGATCTTCTTGCATTCATTGGATTATTTTATTATGAACCCATTGCTAGAACCTTAAATATAATCTGTAATTGTTGTTTTTGAGATTAGTTAGTAGCTAGTAATAACCTTGAATCATTAGGAACAACGTAATTTAGGTAAGATAACCCGAGCTTATGAGGCTACTACCTACATTGATCCATTTTCCATTTCATAATGTGGTTGCCCAATTAAATCTAGAGAGTGTGTTCTAGATTATTCAGTAATTAGGTTTAATTAACGAGCATCTCTTAATTAAACATGACCTAAGGGAAAATCAGGATTAGCATAATGTGTTGTTAATCCATGATCAGTGGTTCTAGGAAAGGTGTAAAAGCATTATAATAAGGAGATCTGTTTAATCTTATGTAAGCCGAGATTGATTCGAGAGCTGGGTTTTACACATATTTGACACTTTTATCATTTTTACTGTTTTTAATAAATTACTTGCGGTTGCATTAGATCAAAACCTCCCTTTTATTTCCTTTGCATATATTATTTTCATTACAAGAATTAGCCTAACATTCCCTGTGGATACGATCTTGACTCACTATAACTATAATTTTTGCATGTATAGAGTTAGGTAAATTTTACGGTACACTTGACAGACACTAACAAATTTTGACGTCATTGTTTTGGAATATGGTAACTTAATTTTTGTTTTTGATTTTAGTTATTGTTTTGTCTATATATTTGTTTATAATTGTCTTTAGTTATTTTCTAATCCTTAAATGATTGTTAGTGTTGATGCATGGTAGTTACCCGATCTCCTTATAGAGAACTTATACAATTTGATATGGAGATCAAGAGAACATTGCAGAGATAAAAAAGAGAAGAAAGAACATTTTTGAAGGTAGATACAACTTTGGAGGTAGAACTAGAAGTTGAATTCAAAGAAACAATGGCAAATTTGAGAATGTTAAGGGAGTTGGTTCCATCAAACTTAACCCAAAGAACTTATGCATTACATTTCCTATTTTTGTTGAGCATGTTACTTTTGAGCTTAAGTCTAGGTTAATACTTTTGTTGCCTAATTTTCACGGTCTTGCAGGTGAGGATGCATATAAGCATCTCAAGGAGCTCGATGTGGTATGTTTGATTATAAAGCCTCCAAGGGTGACAGATGAGCAAATCATATTGAGGGCTTTCCTATTCTTACTGAAAGATGCAGAGAAGGATTGGTTTTTGATCTACCTACTAGGAGTGTGAGCACTTGGATAGAGATGAAGCGGCTATTTTTGGAAAAGTATTTTCTCGCATCAAAGACAGCTAGTATACGGAAGGAAATCTATGGCATAAAATAACATAACAGAGAATCCTTTTATGAGTAGTAGGAGAGCTTTAAGAATTTATGTGCTAGTTGTCCCCATCACAATATACCTGAGCAACTTCTTATCCAGTATTTATATAAAGGATTACTACCGATAGAGAGGAGTCTAGTTGATGCAGTAAGTGGTGGGGTAATGTGTGAGAAGATCCTATTGAAGCTAGGATTTTACTTAAGCACATGGCCGCTAATACTCAATAATTTGTCACTTTCAATGATGTTCATTAGATAAATGAGGTAAGCACTTCATCTATCAAACATCGTTTAAATGAGATAAAATCTTTTGTTAGAAAAATTACAATTAGACAGGCACAGATTAAGGAATACGAAATATGTTCAAACATGAGTCGTTGGATTAATAAGTGTTTGAAGAGGGAAGTATGAAATATGTGAATGCTGTAGGAGGAAAATTTTCCTAATCGGTACAACCCGTACTCTCAAACGTATAACCCAGGCTAGAGGGATCATCCCAATTTAGCAAACTTACTTCCAGAATAAGCCACAACGAGCACAACAATTCCAACCAAGGCCACAAGCTTCTTTTTTCATTTCAGGTATATCTATCAAAGACTTGATCAATATTCTTACTGCTAACACTATTTAATTTTAGTAGGATGTCAAATTGAGCATACAAAACATAGAAAACCAAATAGGTCAGATGGTAGTGAGGATAAACCTTCTAGAATCACGAAATGGAGGAAAGCTGCCATTCAACCCAAGTGACCCCTAAGAACATTGGTGCTACAACTTTAAGGAGTGAGAAGGAAATTGAGAGGACCTCACCAAGGTTTGCAAATGAAGAAGAAATTGAGAAGGAGCTAGAAAAGGAAAAGAAAACCCTCATCTAACACAAAGTTAAACTTAGAAAGCCCTAATATCATTAAGACTAACCATCCACCTTTTCCTAGCAGATTAGTAAGACTAAACAAGCAGGAGAAAAACAAGGAGATATTAGAGACTTTCTGAAAGGTGGAAGTAAACATTCCTTACCGAGGTATGAAAAATTCCTCAAGGAACTATGTATGTATAAAAGAAAGTTGATAGGTGATGAAAAGGTGATGATGGATGGGAATGTGTCTATAACTTTTAGGAAGAGGATGCCTCCAAAATGTCGAGATCTAGGTATATTCACTATTCCTTACAAAATTGGTAACACTATGATTAATAGAGCTATGTTGGACTTGGGAGCTTCAATTAATGTTATGCCTTGTTCAATTTGTGCTTCCTTGAATATGATCCCTTTGAAAGAAACAAGTGTTATCATACAATTAGTTGACTGCACTAACACTTACCCTGATGGTGTGGTTAAGGATGTTTTGGTGCAAGTGAATAAGTTGGTATTTCCTACAAATTTTTATGTTCTTAGTAGGAATGATGACATTTTGTATAATCTAATAGCTATCTTATTAGGGAGACCATTTCTCAATAAGGCTCAGACTAAGATAGATGTTTGTGAGGGCACCCTCACGATGGAATTTGATGGGAAAGTGATTCATTTTAACATTTTTGATGCCATGAAGCATCCTCATGATGATCATTCTGTTTTCTCTATTGATACGATTGATCTTCTGGTATAAGAAATCTTTAAATTAAGTTACAATGATCATTTAGAAATATTCTTAACTGAACATATGGGATCAGAAGCCAACAATGATGTTGAAGTGGGGGAAGAGCGGATAGAAATAGCAACTACACTAGATTCGTTGGAACACTCTCCCAAAAGGTATCATTTAGTTTCCATGCATTTACCTGAATCTCACCAAAAGTTATTACCTTATGATGTGCAGGAACTTGAAGTGGAACTAAAGCCACACCTCACCCACCTCAAGTATGCAAATTTGGGAGATAAGTAGATTCTCCCAGTTATCATTTTAGAAGAGTTAACTTCAGATCAAGAAGATAGGCTAGTTCAAATGTTAAGGAAGCATAAGAAGTCCATCGAATGGACAATTATAGATATCCAAGGAATAATCCCTTCTATATGCATGCTATTAGAGAAATGCTCTAAAGGCAATCACCTTTAGCACTTATTATACAAATATTTTCTATTAATAAAAAGGATTTTTCGAAAATTTGATGTTTATGTTCTTTATGAATTAATAGAAATCTTAAATCAAATTAATGAAGCCTTTGATACATTACATAGCATGAAGGAAATCATGATAATGAGATTCCTATCATTTGTAATTATATTAGTATCTAATTTATCCTTAGTCATGAGATTAATGAGATGGGACATTATTAATCTGGATAGACTAGAACATGTTATAGTCATTGATTAGATTAAGCAGTGGATCTTATAAGTTTTAAGCATGAGTTTTTTAGAGTTAACATGGAATGCTTGCTAAGAGTAGTAAGTATATTGGATGACCTGCCATAAGACAATCATATGGGTAATCTATTTTAGTGTCAATGATAGTCTCATTATAGCAATGGTGCAAATATCCTTAAACTTGTGGTTCTCAAGGATATCTTAGATACTAATCTTGTACTTTGACTCCATTCCTCGTTGCCTCTTAGAGGTTGCTCATAGAGTGGTGACTAGGTATAGCTTGAGGTATTCGAAGGTAATTGAGTAGTCAATAAAGGATTCACCAATCCTGATAGAAGGAGATGATGCCTACGATCTCTTGTCAGGGTCATTACTCGAGAATCTCTTGCCAGAATGAAAATGTTATGAAGATAGTCTTCAGTGACATATCCAATTAAGTAATGAGCCTCAGAGATAAGAACTAACATCACTTGCACCAAATGTGATGTAGTTATTCTAATAGGAATTAACACTTTAATCGTACTCTAAACCAAGTGGGGTATAGATGGTGAAAAGATGAATTGCACAGGAGCATTGTCTATGGAAGGGTTCATGTTAAAGAAGGGGTGGAAGTTTCATGCTAAATTAAGTGCGATTAAAAGTCACTTAATTCACACTAACTCCCCACTTGATGTTGGGGGTTAGACGAAGGCCAAAGTTTGTAAGAAACATTAATTTTCGTGCAAGTGTTTCATGAGAACAAGAGACTTTTTGGTGAAGTGTTCATCATCTTCTCTCACGCTCTACAAACACTCTCTCAAAGAATACATCACAAAGCTAACACTTTGTATGTGTTTTAGCTATTCTTCTTAAGAGGTTTCAAGCTTCGCTCTTCATATGGATATCATTAGAGACGACATCCTTTGTTCGTTGTGGTCTATGACAACTCGAAGAGCTGAAGACAATGAAGAATGAAGGAGATTGTAAGGTACAAATCTTAAGTTCATGTCTTGTTAAAGTTAAAAATTATGGCATTTGAAAGTTCTTGGTTTTTTGGGATTTGTTTTATATTTCCACTGTTGTTTTCTATTTTTGATGTATGTGTTGCAAGATCAAAACCCTACATTGGTATCAGAGCCATCTTGTGCCTATTAGATGTAGTTTCTATTACATGTGCAATAGGATTGCATGATTGTGACAATTAAGGTTCTGTTCGTAGAAAATTCGAAATTAAATTATGAAAAAACAATTTCACCATTTTCTTTCACTGATCTGCTCATGAGATGTTTGTAGATGGTTTTTATGATTGAAAATTGATTTTAATGTGATTAAAATATTTATTTTCTAATTTTATACAAAATGTATGAAAACTGTTTTCATGCAGAAGATATGCTGTTAGTTGGGTAAATTATTAAGATTGAATATGTTTTTTTGGAATTTAATTCTGTAAAAATTATGTAAACATATTTAAAATGTGTTTAATCCTCTGAATTTTTTCAGAATTAATTAAAAAATTTTAATTAAATTTTCAAACACTAAACAAATATGGTTGGTTTTGTTGAAATTGATGGAACTGTTTTGTTTGATAATTTTGTATGTGTGTGTTTTAGTTCTAGAATGTTGAAAAACTTTTTATGTGATAAAAATGTGTTATTTTGATATTTTATGCATGCAAAAATGAATTTTCTCAAAATTAGATTTTTGGAAAAATTTTAGATGTCAAATTTGTCATTTTATGTGTCTAGATGTAGTTTCGGTTTAATGATTTTGGGTGATTCCAAAATTATTTTGATGAACTTGAAAAGTCCTGGAGATGCTTGGAATGATGATTTGATGTTTCGAAAATTTTGGGAAACTTTAAATTAATTTAAGTGGAGCATTAAATTTTCTAGTATGACTAGAAAGTGGCATATGTGACAAAATTAAAGTGTTTAATTTTGACATCAAATAGTTAATTTTAAAGTGTATGAATTTTTGAATTAATTTCTAGAAATTAGAGTTTAATTTAATTTGACTAATATTAAATTCCAAATTGAAATGACATGCAAAATTAAATTTAGCCGAGATTAAAATTAGTAAGCAATTCGATTTAAGAGTTGAATCGACTTCCAAATTTTAAGATCTATAAATTGTCATAACCAAAACTTATGTGTTTAATTTGATGCATTAGAGAATGCATGTTAGGATTGTTTGGACTTACATGATGGATGGTTATGGACTTAAGCCCAATATGATTGGGGTGTCCATATCATTCCATATGGTTATAGTAACTACATATATATAGTTACTATATATATATGACCATCTTAGTTAAATGGGACCTAAGCAGAAATCCCTCACGTAGAATATAAAACTAACGCCTTTCATTAATATGATGAGAACCAGAGTTCTTTTAGAGTTAGGGTTGTTGGACAAACCCAAGCCTGCTCTACACAAATATGTTAGATCCATAGAAAACTGATTTTCAGATTAATGGGTCAATTTTAACTAGAAGTGTTTATTTGTTGGGCAAACCTAAGGTCAACGTGGACAGAGGTGAAGTTAGGTAGTGTACATGAGATGTAAACACATTATGAGTTGATAGCCCAATGTGAGTGCACATATTAACAGTTGATAGCACTAGATTCGATAGTTGCATTATAAATGCAATTGGTATGATTGATACCTACCGATTAACCTAAGGTAGCTTATTAGGCAAACCTAAGGTCATTCTTAGGGATATTAGATATCGACCCACTAGAAGAACTTTTATACAAGTTCGCTCAGATTCATACAGAGGGTTATGGATTTGTGAGAAAATAGTGGGAGCAATACTTCATGTTATTAAAGTCCTAATTGATATGCATTTACGTACAGTCTAACACCATTTCTCTCTTTGACATTAGATTGCGAGAATCGACACCATAAAAGTGTGAACCTACACTCAATTATGAAAGTCAATAAGTTGACTAGACCCAGCTTCCTTTACTAGCTTAGGAACCTGAGAACAGTTCTTAAGTCAGACAAACTAGGCTATGTCATGAAAGAACCACTTTCCGATCCCTTTACTGTTGATCCTTTTGATATCAGAGGGCATATAGAAAGCATCTCGATGATAGTGAGATAGTTAGCTGTATAATGTTGGCCACTATGTCCTTGGAACTATAAAAGCAGCATGAGATTATGGATGCTCATACCATAGTCTATCATCTGAGGGAGTTGTTTGATGAGCAAGCTAGGTCCTCAAGGTTCGAAACCTTAAGGTTGCTTTTCCACTCCAAGATGGCTGAGGGGACATCTCTAATGTAATATGCATTGAACAAGAATTGCTATATTGAGAGGTTAGTCTCCTTAGGTTTTTTTATGGAACATGAATTAAGTATAGGCTTAATTCTATCTGGTTTAACTAATAGTTATTCACAATTTGTGCTTAACTATCGGATGAACCAAATATCCACAATGATTCCTGAGCTAATCAACTTACTCAAAACAGTTAAGCCATCTATCTATAAGGACATTAAGGCTGTGATGCTAGTGGACTCTTCTAGTTCAAGAAGGACGAATTAAAAGAGGAAGAAGTCCACAAGGCCTAAGGGAGGTGTGGCCAAGAAGAAAGCTAAGGAGATTACCCCTAAGGGAACATGCTTCCATTGTGGTAAGGATGGCCATTGGAAGAGGAACTGCAAGGCCCATCTTGAGTCACTGAAGTAGAAGAAGGCATCAGCTTCCCCATCTACTTTAAGTATGTTTGTTATTAATATTAATACTATTTCTAATAATAACATATGGGTATTAGATATAGGTTGTGGCTCACACATATGTACTGATATGAAAGGCGTCAAGAATAATAGACAACTCAACAAAGGAGAGTCAGACTTGCAAGTGGGCAGTGAAGCAAGAGTTGCTACATTAGTCGTAGGAACTTATATATTGACACTCCCTAGTGGGCTTGTAATATAATTAGATGATTGTTTTTATGTACCTATACTGACTAAGAATATTATTTTAGTTTCTAGTCTTAATAAAGCTGGTTTCCATTTAAATTTTAGTAACAATGGTTGTTATATTAGTTTGAATAGAATGCTTTATGCTATGGGTACCTTATGCAATGGAATATACATATTAGATATGTCCAATCCAGTTTTAAATATCAATAACAATAAAAGACAAAAACAAGATAATGTGAAATCATCTCACTTATGGCATTGTTGCCTTGGCCATATAAGTGAGAGATGCATGACTAAACTACACAAGTGTGTAGTTTAGGGTCAGTTGATTATGAATCATATGACACATATGAATCTTGTTTATTAGGCAAGATGACAAAGTTACCTTTTAAAGGAAAGGTGAACAAACTACTGGGCTATTGGACTTAATACATTCAGATGCATGTGGTTTCATGTCTATTTATACCAAAGGTGCTTTCATATACTTCATTACCTTCATCGATGATTATTCACAATATAGGTATTTGTATCTAATAAGATACAAATCTAAGGCCTTTGGAAAGTTCAAAGAATTCACAAATGAAGTAAAGAAAAAGCTAAGCATAAGTATTAAAACACTTCAATCAAATCAAGTGGTGAATACTTAAGCCAAGAGTTTCTAAGTTATCTCAGAGATAATGGGATAATATCCTAGTGGACTCCACCTTACACACTGCAACACAATGGTATGGCAGAAAGGAGAAATCAAACCTTGTTAGACATGGTGAGATCAAAGATGGGCTTAGTAGATCTGCCAAAATACTTTTGGGGATATACACTCGAGACTGATGCTTATGTGTTAAACAACATCCCTTTAAATTTAGTTAATGTTACTCCATATGAGATGTGGACTAACAAGAAACTTTATCTTTCACACATGAAAGTTTGGGGTTGTCTAGCTTATGTCAAGCGAATTCAATAAAATAAGCTAGAAGCTAAAGTTGATAAGTGTATGTTTATAGGATATTCTAAAGAAACGATATGATATCAGTTCTACAATATTTTGGACCAGAAGGTGCTTGTTTCAAAGCATGCTGCCTTTTTAAAGAAAGAGTTTCTTCTAAAAAAGAAAGTGGGAGAAAAATTAAACTTATGGAAGTTCAAAATGGTCAAACAAAAAGAGATCAACTGCCTGAATCTGAGACTGTTTTTCATAATGATGAAACAATATTTCAATCTTCTGACACACAAGAAGTTCGTAGGTTAAGTAGGATACGTCATATTCCAAAGAGATATGAATTTCTCATAAGTGAACATAATGACATATTGCTTATAAAAGACGATGATCCCACTACCTATGAAGAAGTTCTGAAGAGTTCAGAATCTGAAAATGGATTTAAGCTATGAAAAATGGATTCCATATATGAAAACCAAGTATGGACTTCGGTTGACCCACTTGAAAGGATAAAACCCATAGGATGCAAATGGGTTTTTAAGAAGAAAACTGACATAAAGGGTAATGTAGTTACCTACAAAGCTAGGCTTGTAACTAAAGGTTAACGTTAAAGACAAGGAGGTGACTATGACAAAACATTTAGCCCAGTAGTCATGCTTAAATCCATTAAGATACAGTTGGGCATTGTTGCTCATTATGGTTATAAGATATAGAAAATGGATGTGAAAATAACTTTCCTTAATGGAAACCTAATCGAGGATGTGTACATGACACAACCTAATGGTTTAATATCCAATGATGGCAAAAAGGTATGCTAGCTTTAAAGTCCATTTAGCATCTAAGAGTTAGAATATCTTATTTGATAAGATAATCCAAGGGTTTGGTTTCTTTACAAATCTGGATGAAACTTGTTTGTATAAGAAGGCTAGTGGGAGTGCAATCGTATTCCTTATGTTGTATGTAGATGACATACTACTAATAAGAAATGATGTCTTAGCTTTACGATTAGTTAAGATTTGGTTGTCTAGGAATTTCTCCACAAAAGACCTTGGAGAAGCAACTTATATTTTGGATATAAAAATCTATAAACATAAATCTAAGAGGTTGGTTGGTCTTTCTCAGTCTACATACATAGACAAGATGCTAAAGAAGTTTAGTATAGAGTAGTCCAAGAGAGGTTATCTTCTTATAATGCATGGGATTACACTATCAAAATCTATGTGTCCAATGACACAAAATGAGAGGACTCACATGAATTTGATCTCTTATACTTCGGCTATAGGATCAATCATGTATGCTATGTTATGTACGAGACCCAATATATCATATGCTCTAAGTGTTATGAGTAGATACCAGTCAGATCCTAGAGAGGGTCATTGGGTGGCTGTCAAAAATATCCTTAAGTACTTGAGAAGAACTAAGGATGTATTATTAGCATATGGAGAAGGAGATTTTGTTGTGAGCGGGTATACAGATGTCAGTTTCCAATCCAATAGGGATGACTTTAGATCCTAGCCAGGATATATTTTTGCACTGAAAGGTGGAGCAGTTAATTAGAAGAGATCCAAACAAGAGACAACTATAGATTCAACAACTGAAGTAGAATACATTGCCGCTTTAGAAGTAGCAAAGGAAACAATTTGGATCAACAAGTTCATCATAAAAATTGGAGTGGTTCCTAGCATTGTTGACCCAGTAAGTTGTATCGTGATAACACTGGTTCCATAATGCAAGCAAAGGAACCAAGGTCTCATCATAAATCTAAACATATACTCAGGTGATACCATTTGATTAGAGAAATTATTGGTAAAACTGTTGTCAAAATAGAGAGAGTACCCACTGATCAGAATATTGTTGATCCTTTGACTAAGTCGATTCCTTAAAAGAGATATGAATCTTATGTACTAGCCTATGGTATTAAATACAAAGGCGATCAACTTTAGTGCAAGTGGGAGGTTGTTAGAGAAGTGCTCTAAAGGCAATCACCTTTAGCATTTATTGTATAAATCTTTTTGACTAATAAAAAGGTTTTTTGGTTAATTTGATGTTCATGCTCTTTATGAAATGATAGTGATCTTAGATCGAATTAATAAAGTCCTTGATACATTACATAGCATGAAGAAAATCATGATGAGATCATGATAATGAGATTCCTATCATGTGTAATTATGTTAGTATCTAAATTATCCCTAGTCATAGGATTAATAAGACGGGACATTATTAATTTGGACAGACTAACACATATTATATTCATTGATTAGATTAAGCAGTGGATCTCATAAGTTGTAAGCATGAGTTGTTTAGAGTTAACATGTGACTGCTTGCTAAGAGTAGTAAGTACATTGGATGACCTTCGATGAGACAATCATATGGATAATCTATTCTAGTGTCAATGATTGTCTCATTATAGCAATGGTGCAAATATCCTTAAACATGAGGTGCTCAATGATATCTTAGATACTAATCCTGTAGTTTGACTTCATTCCTCGTTGCCTCTTAGAGGTTGCTTATAGAGTGGTGATTTGGTATAATTTGAGGTATTCAAAGGTGATTAAGTAGCCAATAAAGGACTCATCACTCTTGATAGAAGGAGATCATACCCACTGCCTCCTATCGGGTCGTTGCTTGGGAATCTCTGACTAAAGTGAAAATGTTATGAAGATAGTCTTCAGTGACATATCCAACTAAGTAATTAGCCTCAAGCATAAGAACTAACATCACTTGGGCTAGATGTGACATTGTTAGTTTAGTGGGAATTGACATTTTAACCGTACTCTAAACCAAGTAAGGTATAGATGGTGAAAGGATGAATTGCACGAGAACATTGTCTATGAAAGGTTTGTAGTTAAACCATTGACTTTTTGGTCAATTACAAGTCATAATGTGTTACTAGACACCGCTCATGGCTTGCTTGAATTAAGTGTTAATTCAAGTGGCCAACATAACCGGGAGCCCAATGGGTCACACATTGAAGATGCAAAGAATGAGCAAAATGGTTTTGGATGGGGATCCAAGATATGAGAGATGCATAACTAAGCTACACAAGTTTGGTAGTTTAAGGTTATCTAATTGTGAATCATATGACATATGTGAATCTTGCTTATTAGGTAAAATGACAAAATTACCCTTTAATAAGCAAGATAACAAAACTACCATTTGAAGAACGGGTGGAAGGTTCATGTCAAATTAAATAGGATTAAAAGTCACTTAATTCTCCATTTGATGTTGGGGGGTTAGAGGAAGGCCAAAGGGTGTAAGAAACATTAATCTTCATGCAATTATTGTGTGAAAACAAGACACCTTTTGGTGAAGTGTTCATCATCTACTCTCACTCTCTACAAACACTCTCTTAAAGAATACATCACAAAGCTAGCACTTTGTGTGTGTTCTAACCATTCTTTCTAAGAGTTTTCAAGCTTTATTCTTCGCGTAGATATCATTAGAGATGTCCTCCTTTGGTTATTATGGTTTATGACAACCCGAAGAGGTGAAGACAATGAAGAACAAAGGATATTGTAAGGTACACATCTTAAGTTCATGTTAAAGTTACATCTAATAGCACTTGAAAGTTCTTGGCTTTTTTAGTTTTTTTATATTTTCACTACTTTTTTCTATTTTTGATACATATGATGCAAGATGAAAACCCTACACATGCATCATATTTAGTTGGATGAAGATGCAAAGTGCATAAGGCAAGCTCAACGTAGACTAAATCCTCCGATGATGGAAGTCATGAAGAAGGAAGTGATGAAGCTTCTCAATACTGGGGTTATTTACCTGATCTCCAACAGTAAGTAGGTAAGTCTTATTCAGGTAGTTCCTAATAAATTTAGAAACACAGTTGTGACCAATCAAAAAGGTAAGATGGTTCCCACCCAAGTGCAAATCGGTTGATAAGTTTGTATTGACTATAGGAAATTGAAATCAGTGACTCATAAAAGCCATTTTCCCTTCCCTTTATTGATAAAATCGTTAAAAGATTGTCTGGTTATGAGTATTTTTTTAGGTTATCTTTAAATACAGATCACACTGAGAGATCAAGAAAAGACCACCTTCGTATGCCCATTTGATACATTTGCTTACGGAAGGATGCCATTTTGGATTATGCAACACATTACCACATTCCAAAGATGTATGGTGAGGATTTTTTTCGAGTATATTGAGAAAATCATTGAGATATTCAGGGATGATTTTAGTGTGTGTGGTTCTTCCTTTGGTGAATGCCTTGAGAATCTTGCTCCTTTCTTGGAACGATGCATTAAAACTAACCTTGTGCTTAATTAGGAAAAATATCATTTCATGGTAGATCATGGTATAGTTTTAGGACATATTATATCTGCTAGGGGCATAGATGTAGATAAATCTAAAGTTGATCTCCTTTCCTCTTTACCTTACACCTCAAACATGTGGTAAGTGTGTTCTTTTCTTATCCACACCATTATGCAAGTTGTTATAATAAGACGTCTCATTTAAGTTCGATGATAAGTGTAAGGAAGCTTTTAACATATTTAAGGAGCTTTTAAGATCCCCATTAGACCTCCGAATTGGAGCCTCCTTTTGATATCAAATATGATGCAAGTAATTATGCAATGAGGGTGGTTCTAGGACAAAGAGTGGATAAGGTTTTGCAGGTTATATATTATGCTTCTAAGACTCTTAATCCAACTCAATTGAATTATTCGACAACTAAAAAAGAACTTTTATCTTTGGTTTATGCTTTAGAAAAATTTTGGTCATATTTGCTTCATTATAAAGTGATTATTTATTCAAATCATGCAGCTTTACAACGCTTACTCAGGAAGAAAGAAGGGGGCAAAAAATGTGTTTGTTGATCACCTCAACTGCTTGATCAAAGAAGAAGATGGCATCCCTTTATGAGAGACATTTCTAGATTTAAAACTATTTTCTGTCGATTGACACCACTATGGTATGTAGATATTGTAAATTTTTTAGTTACTAACAAATTACCTATTGGTTTGTCACCGGTGCAGAGGGATAAATTAAAGAAGGAAGGGAAGTATTATATTTTGGATGACCTGTATCTATGGAGGCATTGTGTATATCAAGTTATAAGGAGGTTTGTGCCTGAAAGTGAAACACCTTTGATATTAGCCTTCTACGAATTGTATACGTGTGGAGGACATTTTAGAGTAAAGAATCCATAAAGTTTTAGAGAGTGGTTTCTAGTAGACCTCATTGTTCAAGGATGCATACATCTTCTGCAAGTCATGTGACAGGTGCCAACGGTCAGGTAACTTGTCTCGTAACAATCTATTACCATAAACTCCTATTCTTTTCTGTGAAATTTTCAATGTTTGGGGTATTGACTTTATGGGAACCTGTCCATCACCTTTTGGTTTTAATTATATATTGCTTATAGTTAATTATGTTTCCAAATGGGTGGAAGCTAAAGCCACCAGAACTAATGATGCCAAAGTGGATGCATATCCTGTTAAAGTTAAAATCTTTTCTAGGTTCAGGATGCCAAAGGCAATCATCAGCGACAGGGGAAGCCATTTTTACAATATGGGGATGGAAACAATTTTTAAGAAATATCACACAATGCACAAGGTTTCCACTTCTTACCATCCCTAAACCAATGGACAAACTGAAGTTTCAAATCGAGAAATCAAATCAATTCTGGAGAAAACAGTTTAGCCTAATAAAAAGGACTAGAGTGTGAGCTTGGAAGATGCACGATGGGATTACAAGATGGCTTATAAAACACCAATCGAGATGTCTCCTTATAAACTAGTGTTTAGGAAGCCATGTCATATTATAATGGAACTAAACATAAGGTGTATTGGCTGATAAAAAAGATGCAACATGAATTTGGATGATGTGGGTATGTATAGGAAGTTGCAATTGTAAGAGTTGGAGGAGATGAAGAATGACTCCTATCAAAACATAATGATATATAAGAAAAAGACGAAGGCTTTTCATGATAAAATGATCTAAAGGAAAAGCTTTGCAGTAAGTCAGAAAGTGTTGCTTTATCACTCCAAGCTCAAATTATTCCCAGGTAAGTTGCGTTCCTATTGGGTTAGTCCATTTGTTGTTACTCATGTCTTTCCTTTTGATGCAATAGAGATACGAAGTATGAAAATCGACAAGACATTCAAAGTGAATGGTCATCGTATGAAACCGTATTATGAAGACTTTCAAATGGAGGATATGGAAGTGTTGATGCTTGGAGACACGAATGGCATCACTTGATGAGAGCAACATAGAGTCGAGCTAACGACATTAAACAAGGGCGATACTTGGGAGGCAACCCAAGGGAAGTTGATTTTTTTATTTACATTTTTGCATTTACTATTTTCGTTAAGTTCTCCATTTCTTACATTTGATGTTGCATTGGGGACAATGTAATTTTAAAGTGTGGGGGTGGAGTTGTCAGCTTTTATGTATGTTTTTTAGGTTAATTGTTGCTTATATGGCTTCTTATGTGTTTTTAAAATCAAAAACAAAATAAAAAATGTTATCTTTTTCTATTATTTTTAAGACTATATAGTCATAATTAGAGTGTGAATAGACTAGAAAAATCCATAGATGCTTTAGCATGTACTTTTGCTCTTGTGATTGAACAATATTTATTATCTTTAGAAGAGTGGTAACTAGTTGTAGACAAAAGTCAGTGAGATTTTGAGCCTTATAGACTGACACATCCATATCATTCTCAATGTCTTTTATTTATGTGTGACCTTCATGACATGTACATCTCTATATAGCTTTGATTTTCTATTCAAGACCAAATTTTTATCACATTCATGAACATGAACATGAAAATGTTATAGGCCCCCTTTAGCTTTATTATCCTTTCCTTTTGTAATAACTACATTACATGTTTTAAATTGAACCAAATGTCCTACCCAAGCCTTAATGCTAGTGGAGCATTTGTTAATTGTTGATAACTGTGGACATACAAAAATATAAGTGTGAGGGTATGCATATTTATGGGATGGTTATTATTGTTAAGATGCCATTTTACATTTTATCAATGAAATTCCCATATCGATGTAGACTGTTTCAATTTTTATTAAAAAAGGAAGAAGTAAAATAGAAAAAAAGAAAAAAACAAAAGAAAAAAATGTTTAAATAAAAGTATCAAAGAGGAAATACATTTTTTTTGAAAAATTGTTCATTTGTTTTCTCCTCTTGAAGTTGTATTGAATGGGTTAATTGAGTATGTTGCGTATGAGGGAGATGTTGTTTTGGAAGGATCACTCCTTATAGTTTCAATGTATTGTTATTAATGATTTTAATGAGTGATTCCTTCTAATTGGTTTTGCTTCATGTGGTTTATGGTGTGAGAGCTTGAATTTGAGCTACAATGTTGCATTTATCATAGCTGATGGTTCTTAATTTTGAATGAATGTTAGCTTACGTGCTTGATTTTTCATTGAGTGTTCCTTTTGCTTCACTAACTTGATGGCTTTTATGCTACATTACCCAAAATACATCTCGCCTTACCTTTACCCATATTACAGCTTTACAAAATTCCTTTGATTCATGATTATGCATGACTCTGGATGGCGGAGAAATGAAATGAAAAAAAAATTGTAGAATGTCATGATCATGAATAGTGTTTAAGTGTACCTATGGATCTATTTTAATTATATACATTTTTTCCAAGTATACCTCTCGATTGCTTAGTTTCTAATGATGATGAATGTTGACTGATCATGAGTAGAAGCGTTGAATGTTGAGTTCTTGCTATGGTTTTTGAAAGTTATTTATCTTTGCTTATGACTCTCGATTATTGAGAAGTATGGAAAATGAGTTATTCATCTTTGCTTATGACTCTAGATTCTTGAGAAGTGTGGAAAATGAGTAAGTGTTTTTGGTTTGTGACTTTGATTTCGATGATTTTTCCGAGGATGGTCAAAAGCTAAGTGTGGGGAAATTTGATATGTGCTTAATTTTTGATACATTTAATCCATTAAACATAGTGATTAATTCTTTCAAATGCTTAAGACATTCATTTTAGTTCATATTTAGTTTTTAGGTACAATTTAGAAGCATAGTGGCTAAAGTGAGTTGAAAGCACATTCTTTGAGCCATCTTTTTGTGATTCATACTCAATTGTCTTCATGGAAAATGAAAGAGAAGGATTAGATCAAGAGAAGACAAGAAAATTCCAAGGAAGATAACAGTAGACGATGAAAACATCAAAATGAAGAATGCAAAAAGTGGCTCACAGTGT
Organism: Erythroxylum urbanii; assembly: GCA_027568935.1. Lineage (NCBI taxonomy): Eukaryota > Viridiplantae > Streptophyta > Magnoliopsida > Malpighiales > Erythroxylaceae > Erythroxylum > Erythroxylum urbanii. The sequence goes on from JAOQML010117433.1 coordinate 18,754, forward strand.
AACACCCCACTTCCACCAAGCACGTATCTATACATCTCGAGGACATTCGGACACACACCCTTTGAAAACAGCATGCTAGAGTAGTTAAACAGAACTCATTGCAAATTTTTCTCAAACATCACAAGAATTTTTGGAAGACCATTAATCAATAATGGCCCATTTTATTCAAAAACATTTTTAGTTACAAATATTACAAACAATAAACATATCATCTGAATTCCAATAATCATTTAGGCCCATGACAAATACAAAGCGTGTTTAAACATAACTGTTATTACAACTGAATTCATTCATTTATACAATAAATGAACACTTGCGGAATACAATGCTTAATACAAAAATAATAGAAAACATATGCAGACACCAACTGATCCTGACCTCTATCTTTTATCTGAATGCAGTGGTTAGACTCCAATTTATCTAACTAGAGAACTCCCTGAGCCTGAGAAAATGTTGCAAATATTGGGTTGAGTTTTACAAACTTAGTGAATTGACCATTCTCGATGGTTCTCTCAATCACATAACACATCAATTCATGTAATCATGTAATTCACATCATTTTACTAATCAACATGTTGAATCACATACACTTCATATTCATTTAATTTATATTTCACATTCAAAAATCATTTAACTATTTATTTCAATCATTTAAATCATACATGTCAAATGCATATGTAGTGCTCATGAGACTCACTTTCAATTGTTATTGTTGTGACCGAGTGCTTGTAACTGTCCCATATATATTGTGGATACCAGGTTCATTAATTACTGTCCCTTATCCGTTGGGGATACGTGGCTCATTTTACATAGTGAGCTAGAGGCTCTTACCACATTCTGAGCTTTAAGCTCTTTTTCATTTTCTGAGCTTTAAGCTCTTTTTTCAGTGGCTACTCTGGTCATAACAACCTTTATGTTGTCATGCATTCATGTAATGAAATGCATCACATGTATTCAGTCAATCAATTGTGCTCAATCTTACACTTTCATATTCACGTTCACATTATGATTCATATTTATCATCAGACCTTAGTCCGACATTTAACATTTAAGTTAAGAAACACTTATTCAGTCAAATTCACGTTCAATAGGCACTTCCAATGATTTTTACATACATTAAACACCTCGAACATTTATTGATCAGAATCAACACATTCACATCACATACTTCAATACAGAAACTTAAAACATAACAAACAGTGAAAGTGAAATCATCTAGGTCGACCCACAGTACGCTTCAGATTAGCATTAGCTTCTATGTTTCGGAAATGTCTAGGCACTGACATTTAATCCTATGCATCCAGTTCATGCAATACATATTGTACATACATTACTAATTGCATAATCACGTAAGCATTCAGTTTTACACATATGTATATGTGTAATGTATAATGCATGCTCATGTTGACAATTCTGGGTATTTATCCTTAATCACATCACTTGATTTTTAACAACATCATTTATGTGTGTCAAGCTTAATCTAGGTTTATACCTCAAAGAACTTGGTCATTCAAATAACATAATTCAATCATTTATCATTTCTTTTCTAGCATTCTATATTCATATAATATTCAAATTCTCATTCATTCCTACCCAATACACATTATTCAATCATTCACTAGGGTTATTTTAGCTTCCTAAGATAACAAAATATCCCACTTATCATTCCTCTTTACTTAATACTCATCATTTATCTTAAAGGAATCTCATTAGCCATTATAGGTTCACCTTCATTCTCATAACATTCCAAAATTTCATATTTGAATAATTGATATATGACAATCCATTCTTATGTTTATATCGTCGATCGTCACCCTAAGCACATCACTCATTTTTATCTCTTATTTCCACATCAAACTAAGTACATTTTAAGCTCCATTTAAGCTTAAATGTATTATATGAAAGCATTGATAAATCCATAATTTATATATTTGATTTTAGGACATGAGGCATAACTTTCACTATAGACATCGGATTAAAGTCATTCAAGTACACTTTCGAAGAGGACTTCAAGTTCTACAACTTTTGTGAAGACCCCGAAGAGAGATTTATGTAGGTGTCCAGAGAATGTCCACCTAGTGGACTTATGTCCCTCCAAATGGACATGAACGGGGCTGGAACACAGGAATTCCAGAGAATGTCCACCCAGCGGACCTGAAGTGTGCCTAATAGACATCTACTGGCCATTTTCCAAATTTCCAACTCCTACAAGTTATATTTAACACATTTTATGCATATCTTATCATTCCTAATTCAATTCCTCTTCATTCTCACCTCCATTCCAATTCAATACCATTTACAACCAAATCATAATCTATGTTTGATCATCAATCTAAAACAAAAAATTCCTACTTATACACCTTCATCATAAATTTTTGCACATGTTCAACTCCCTTTATCACCTTCATTTCATCTCAAACTTATCACACTAATTCTTTTCATTTCAAGACACCATAGTACTCTTTTTCACTAGCTTCAAACTTATTTTAACTCATCTCTATAACACCCAAAGCAATCCACGTTAGAATAAGGAAAACAAAGCATAAAAACATCCATTCACTATTCAAATTTCTGCACTTCTTTATACACCATTCTCATAATCATTTTAACCCAAAAGCACCAATACATCAATATATGAATCATTACTCATTATATATGTAAAAATAAGACATTTATATATCCAAGTTTTCTCATTTAGGTTTCGGCATATATATAACCTCATTTCATGATCAATTAACCCTTGACTATCTTCATATATGCTTCATTCATTAAATCAAGAAAGATAATGCTTTATACTTACTTGTTTAGCTTCAAAGTCTTCAAACCACACTTAACCTTAGCTTTCCATCTTCACATGATTATCATCTTGCCAAGGTAGAATGGGTGGGTTTTTATCAAGAGGAAAAGATAGCAAGATCTTTGAAGTAGCTAGTGATGGAAGAAAACAAGGCTCAACTTTGACGCTTGGAGAAGAGAGTGTCTTGATATACAGATGAAGAAGGAAGAAAATATGAAGAAGAAGAGAAGAAAAGAGAGCATTAGGTCAAAACAAAATGAAAGACGATATGATCTTTTAGCATAACATCGTGGGTTAAGACAAGTGGTGTGGCAAGTGACACTTGTCACTTACCACATGTCACATTCTCATGGTCCTCTTTTGGTCTTTTTAAAATAGCTAGTCCATTTATCTCCCAATTTTAATCCAATTGACTCCCAATTTTGAATGACATGTTTCATTAAATCCCAATATCATATATCAATTATTTCTTTTGTCACTCGTCGCTTACTTTTACTACCATTTATCAATTGTTTTGCCACTTAGCATTCTTCTTAGTCCATAAGTACCCAAAATTCTAGAAAATTCTCAAATTTTACCAAAAATTCTAAATCTCTAATTATACATACCAACTAAATTTTCAAGACATATAATCCATAATTTATATTATAATCACATTAAAATAATCATTTATATCCGAAAATGTCAAAT
>JAOQML010117436.1:0-22234 GCA_027568935.1 Erythroxylum urbanii
GCCAAAGTAATAGGAATTAAACATAAGAAGATTCCAAATAGAAAAACTTCAATCATTTATTTTTTTTAAAAATGAAAAAGAGAGGGAATATATATCCTTAAAGATTAATCCATATTACCTAGAAATCTCAATAACAAAAAATTTAAAATTGATACGGTAAGGAGCTAGAAAAGATAATAGCTTAAATACTATAGAAAAATATCTTTTTTTAGGAATTTGTTTAGTATAATTATGTAACATAAACTACTCATTTTATGCTAAAAAATCGCAAGTGTACAAGTCATGACTTGTAGTTAAAAAGCAGATATCATCCTACAGGGATTAATGTCCAGACACCACTTAATTCAGATTACTTTTTTCCTATTTTGTCTCCCTCTTATTTTATTAATCGAATTATGTCTCACCTAAGATTTCCGAATGTATTAACGACCCTCTCTTAAGGTATAATTAATTATCCCTAATTAAGTCAAATGGAATCAATTGAACGATCTCTTAACCTACTCAATCACTCTACCAACTCAACTGGTTATTAAATTATCCTATGGGTGATCAATTGAATTCGCTGAGATCTCTCTTGTAACTAATCAATTGACGTGATGAGTGTAAGTCTATAGGTTGCCAACTCTCGTTATACAATCCTACACAAATAATCTTACTTACTCTCTCTATTTTTTGCAAGATAATAAAATACATTAACAATCATCAAAGACACTTTTATTCAATTTAATAAAATAAGAGTTTTAACAAAATAGTTCAAAAGCAATCCCTAAAACTAAATCAGCCACTCATAGTCTCCATAACATCATTAACACACAAATAATCCATCTTACAAAGATTAGAAGAAAGAAAAACACAAAAAATTGAATAAAAGAAACTTCTTCTCTTCTTTGCCTAAATATAGAATTTTAGATGTTGATGTTCTATTTTCCCCAATCTTGATGATAATCCTTGACTTCAATCCTTCCTTAAGTATAAAAACTTGTGTTCTTCACTCAAGGAGGCTCTTCCTATAGAAGGGTTTCGTCCCCCTTGATCATGCAGGCTTAATTCTCCTTTAATAGTTTAGTAACCCTAAGTTTAATGAAGCCTCGCATAGTGACTCGGATTATAATTCCCACATTTGTGGGAATTGGCATGATTCCCATGAATATGGGAATTGGCAATGGATAGTATCCTCTTTTGTTATCCCCTTTGATCTCTAGGTCAATCTCTAGGTTGCTCATGCTTCCTTCCTACATAAAAATGGTCAATTCTTACCCTAAATTAACATCAAACATAAAGAACAACAATGGAAATCAAACTAAATGAAAACATACAAAATGAATCCTAAAATATATCAGTAATCAACAATTATACAAGAAACACAAGTCAATTACTTAGAAAAACTTAGACTAATGAACAACTATTAACATCCCCACACCTAAATCTTTGCTTGTCCTCAAGTAAAATAAATACAACCAATCAATTCTATCACTTTGTTTTCATAAAGAGAAAAGTATATGATCCCTAATAAGTTAAGACAACTCAAATATCAAGTTAATACACATATCAAGACCACTTTTTCATTGGTGTACATAAGCAAACTCAATAATTGGCACCATCACTTAAAGATAAGTATAGAGGCAAAATGAATCTTTCTCACAATTTTCACTCATTTCTCTCAAGCGTTTGATGGTTAGTGTTTCGCTCAAACTTCCTATAGGAAACTACACTACTATAGGCCTACTAATACACCAATTCTCCTCTACAATGATTACATGCATAAATAGATTAGAAGGACATGTTAAAGGTTGTTATGTGGTAAGGGTTAAGGTGGGTCAAGAGGGAAAAATGTTAACATAAGCATCCGTAAAGTCAAAAGCGGATAAAATGGGATCATAAAACTTCTCTTCGAGATATACAAATATAACTAATATTTTGCACTTATTGATGCTACTCAATTGTTCTTCCTTTTTCTTTTCAACATTTTTCTTCTTTTTTTTGATGCATGGAAGAACTACGAATCAAAATAGCACTATACACAATGTAATTCATAGGCAGAAGCATACTCAACTCATCTCAGTAAAATTTTCACACCGATCCCAACTAAAGTATTACTTAATACTCTACTAAGCTTGTGAATGGGTAGGTTAATAAGGTTTAAGGTTTTAAAATGTTTGGTGTTTTCAAGAAACAAGAGGTTAAGGCTCAACAGGGGTAGCAAGGGATAATCCAAAGGTTAGGTCATTTAAGTTAAAGGTTAACATAAAAAGGACCTTAATAATCTCTATTAAGTATGCATCTAGTAGACTTAAATCGATTCAAAGCAAGTTCTGAAGGTAATAACCTGAGGAAGTATCACTCAACAAAGAAATAGAATGACTATGGATGGAGTCATAAGGATCAATCCTCACATTGGATCGAATGAAAACTCATTATGCATCTCTATACTACCTCATTGCTCAAATGTCAATTTGTGAATGAGCTTATGTAACCAACTACTTTTTATCACTCTATATGGTTCACTTTGTACTCAAGTGATTCAAGCATGCATTCAATCTAATTCCAACTAGCATGATAGAATCTCATGGCAATATCCATTAGAATGTTTTAAGTGCAGTTCCATCGTTGACATAAAGCACATGATATGTCTAAACATGCATCCTATTTAACAAAATGCAAAAAATGCAATTGAGAAAGTCAATGTTATTTCCCTACACTTATAGATCACATTGTCCTTAATATGATAAGTCAACCATCAAATAATAGAAAATGACATCAAACTAAACAAAAGAAATTGAAACAAACAAATGACATTAAACCAAACAAAAGAAAATGACATGAAACCTAACAAAAAATGAAACGAAACTAATCAAAAGAAATAACAAAATTTAAAAGTAAAAGGGTAAGAAAAGCTTATGGAGATGATGGTGGTGACGGTGTTAGCAAAGGAGCTTTAAAATTGTTCCTTTGATAGAAATTGAGGAATCTCTTCTTCAAATTGTGTTGCTCTTTGTGGACTTACCAAATTTGGGTGCTGAGCTCGTTGATTTAGGATGTCATTTATTGTTAATTAACGTCATCTGGTTAAGGATTTTTTGAAATCGATCGACCTTCGTTGTTGCATTTGGTTCCTCCTCTACTTCTTCTGCCTCTAGCTCTGAGACTACTGATAGGTGTGCATTAGGATATATTTTTACAGGTAATTGACATGTGTTTTCTAGCATAATTGTTGTTTATTGTTCCAATTTAGGACTCATTTTGTATGTTTTGATTAAGTTTGATTTTCATTGTTGTTCTTGTGTGTTTGATGCGAATTGAGGGTAAGAATTGACTATTTTTGTGTAGGAAAGAAGAGGGAGCAACTTGGAGGTTGAACAAAGGATCAAAGAAGAGAAGATACAGAGAGTGCATATGCGTCAAATTCCCATGTTCGTGGGAATCACGCAAATTCCCACAGAAGTGAGAATCATAGAAGAAATGAGGAGTGCATTTGTATGTAATTCCCACTTTTATGGGAATCATGCAAATTCCCATAGACGTGGGAATTGTAATAAGAGGCAATTTGAGAGGCTTCATTAAACCTAGGATTTTTGGTATAAAAACATCATTAAGCCTCCACCTTCAGGAGAGACCACACCCACCTGTAGAAACACCATCCTTAAGTGAAGAACATATGTTTGGAGTAGTGAGGAAGGATTGAAGACAAGGATCATCATTAAGATTAGGCAAAATAGCACATCAATACTAAAATTCCAGATTTTGGCAAAGAAGAGAAGTAGTCTTTCTATTCAATTTTCTATAATTTTAATCTCTTCTATTCTTTGTAAAAATGATTTATTCGATTGTTGATGATGTTTTGGATACCATGTTAGGCTGATTTCATTTTAGGGTTTGCTTTTGAATTATTTTGTCAAAACTCCTATTTTATTGAATTGAATATAATTGTCTTTGTTGATTGTTGTTCTTAATTATCACCTTGCAACAAATAAAGAGAGTGAGTGAGATGAAATTTACGTAGGATTATACAACAAGAGTTGGTAACCTATAGACTAGTAATCATCATGTTAATTGATTAGTTAGAAGAGAGATCTCGATTAGTCAATTGATCACTCATGGGATAGTTAAAAACCTAGTTGAATCGGTAGAGTCAATAGGTAGGTTGAGAGATCATTCAATCGATTCCCGTTAATTCGATTAAGGACAAATATTTACTCCTTGATAGAGGGTAATTAGTACATTCAAAAATCTAAGGTGAGCCATAATTCAATCAATAAAATTGGAGGGATACGAAATAAAGAAAAAGTAATCTCTAGCATCTAGATTCTAGAATTCAAATTTTATGCAATTGCAGTTTTGTCCATTGTTTACATTAGTCTCTTTTAATTTAATTTAATTTTTCAGATTATTTACATTTCACAATTTAGTTTCTTAAACAAAGTTGTGTCTAAATTAAGTGGTGTTTAGGCATCAATCTTTATGAGATCGATATCTGTTCTTTTTACTATAAGTCACGACCTGTTTACTTGCAGTTTTTGAGTGTAAAACAAGTATATAGGTTTTACAATCAACAAGTTTTTGGCACCGTTGCTGGGGATTGATTGTTGAGCATTGTGTTTGATTTAGATTTATTTGATTTAAGAGTTTTTGATATTTTCCTTATGTATTTGTAGGTGTATGAACACAAGGAGTACACGAAGGATGAAAGAAGCTATATAAGACAAAATTCCTGACATTAAGAAGCACAAAAGAGAAATAAAAAGGAGAAAGCGTCTAAATTTCTCAAATCAAGATATGGCGGAAGAAGGAGAGCAAGGAGGACCAGAGCGAACATTAATCGATTTCATGAGGCCAGGGTTTACTCCTAAAGAGTGGCAAGACCAATAGTCTAAGTAAATAATTTTAAGATAAAGCCGGCGCTACTCTACATTCTCCAAAATGGTATGCAGTTCTACGGGCTATCTAATGAGGATCCAAATGCCCACATCATAAATTTTTTGGAGATCTGTGACACAATCAGATTCAACAGAATGTCTGACGATATGGTAAAGCTGCAATTATTTTCATTCACGTTAAAGGATTAGGCTAAAGCAAGGTATAATTCTTTGAATCCAGGCCATATTATGACTTGGGAGTAGCTCACCCAAGTATTCCTCACCAAATATTTTTTGTTAACAAAAACGACAAGAATTATCAAGGGGATAACAAATTTCCAGCGGAGAGATAGAGAATTTCTCTATGAAGCTTGGGAGAGATTTAAAGAACTTCAAAGAAGCTATCCCTATCATAACCTCCCAAAGGAATTTCTACTTCAAACATTTTATAATGAAGTGAATTCGAGCACAAGGGGCATAATTGATACAGCAGTCAGAGGTTCACTAATGAGTAAGACAGTGGAAGTAGTTCATGATTTATTAGAGAAGTTGGCAAGCAACAACTGCCTGTGGTCGAGCGAGAGGAGTAGACAAAGACAAAAGGAACAAAAAGTTATGATACCTATTGACTTAATTACTACCTTGCAAGATTAAATCACAGCTTTGCCGAAGCAGCTAAACAACATACAAGGAGCGTCCACCTCAGCAGTTAAGGCAATGCAAACACAATGTGAGCTATGTGGGGAGAACAACCATAGCTCAGCAGAATGTTTCCTATTAGGAGCTAGTGGGACCGAACAGGTAAGCTATTTAGGCTAGCTATAGTGAGGTAAAAACCTATATTCGAATACATATAATTCAGGTAGGAAAAACCACCCAAACTTTTCTTAGAGTAATAATAATTCAGGTGGACAACTAACAAAGACCACAAGGACCGCCAGGATTCCAGCAAGAGCGAATCAGAGCATTAGAAAATAAGTTGGACAAGTTTATGGAGATGTTTAATTCCAAACTGGCAGTTCAAGCAGAGAGTCAGAAAAAGATGTATGAAAGCCAGAAGGAAAATTAGCAGAGGATGGAGGTAAATTTTGATCAAGTTGTGAAGAACCATGCCTCGTCAATCCATAATTTGGAAGTCCAAGTACATTAACTTACTGATGCTTTATTTTCTCAAAATATGGGTTACTTACTGAGCAATAATGAGGTTATTCCAAGGGAGCAACTCAAAGCAATTAGAATTCGAAGTGGCAAGAAAATGGAAGAACCAAGTGCAAGAAAGGACGGCCAAGAAAAAGAGAATAGTATAGAGATAGAAGAAGAAAACGGAGAGTTCAGGTCCTATGTCCCACCACCATCATATAAGCCCAAACTCCTATATCCACAAAGAGTGAAGCAATATTAGGTGGATACCCAGTTTTCCAAATTTTTAGAGAAACTGAAGAAGCTACATATTAATTTGTCATTGGTGGAAGCTTTGGAGTGCATGCCCAAGTATGCGACATTTTTGAAGGATATACTCAAGCAAAAATGTACTTGGGAAGACAATCAGACAGTTACATTGAGAAAGAACTGTAGTTCTATTATTTCAAGTCAAATGCCTTCAAAATTGCAAGATCTAGGGAGCTTTGCTATTCCATATGTTGTCAGTGATTTTGAATTTTCCAAATGTTTATATGATTTAGGTGCAAGTATTAATTTGATGCCTTTGTCTATTTTTAGGAAATTGGGATTAAGAGAGGTTAAGTTGACTTCCATGCTGATTCAGCTTACGGATAATCAATAAAAAGGCCATTTGGAGTTATAGAAGACGTATTGGTAAAAGTGGATAAATTTATAATTCTGGTTGATTTTGTTGTGTTGGATTTTAAAGCTGATAAAAATTGTCCGTTAATTTTGGGTAGGCTCTTTATGAATACTAGTAGGGCATTAGTTGATGTTTATAAAGGAAAACTTATGTTGAGAATTAGTGGTGAGCAGGTTGAGTTTAGTATGAAATTTTTTTTGAAGAAATCGATGGATGGAAATGTGTATGAAAATTGATGTAGTAGATGAGTGTGTGAAGGAAACTAAAGAATGAGTTGATGAGGTAAATGGAGTACATAAAGATGAAAGTGCAAACGAAGAGGATGTTTGTGAAGAAGTGAAGCTAGAACAATTAGAGAGAGTTGGAGCACCTACATTATCTTCTACTATTAAACCTCCCACTTTAGGGCCTAAACCTTTACCTTCCCATTTGAGATATACCTTTTTGGGAAAGAAGCATACTTTAACTATCATTATCTCTAATGAAATAAATTTTGAGTAAGAAGAGAAAGTGGTGGAGACTATTAGGAAAAGGATAAGAGCTGTAGGGTGGCAACTTTCTGATATTCAGGGGATTAGCCCCAATGTGGTGATGTATATAATTAACTTAGAAGAAGGTTCTAGACCTATGAGAGAACGACAGAGAAGGTTAAACCCGAATATGCAAGAGATTATAACAAAGGAAGTGGTGAAACTTTTAGATGTAGAAATAATTTACCCCATTTCAAATAGTGAGTAGGTGAGTCCAATACAATGTGTGCCAAAGAAGTGTGGTATGACAGTGATAGAAAATGAAGAAGGGGAAAAGATTTCCGTCAGGACTGTGACAGGGTGGCGAGTGTGCATTGACTATAAAAAGTTAAATTTGGCCACCAAGAAGGATCATTTCCCTTTACCTTTTGTGGACCAAATGATTGGGAGAGTGGTTAATCATTCTTTTTATTACTTTCTGGATGGATATTCAAGGAACAATCAAATATTTATATATCCGGAAGATTAAGAGAAGAACACGTTTACATATCCATACAGAACTTTTGCATATCAAAGGATGCCTTTCGGTTTATATAATGCACCTGCCACAGTTTAAAGGTGCATGATGGCCATATTCGCAGACATGAATGAAAATTTTATGGAGGTATTTATGGATGATTTTTCTATTTTTGGATAGTCTTTCAATCATTGCCTATTGAACTTAGATAAAGTGCTCCAAAGATTTGAGGAGTCATATTTAGTTTTAAATTGGGAAAAATGTCATTTCATGGTCTAAGAGGGAATCGTATTATGCCATAAGATTTCATATAAAGGGATTGAAGTGGATCGAACTAAGACAGAAGTAATTAAAAAGTTACCTCCTCCCTCCAATATTAAGGGTGTCTGAGCTTCTTTTGGTTATGCAAGGTTCTGACAGTTTATTAAAGATTTTTCCCTCTTTGCAAAACCTCTGACTCATCTATTGGTAAAAGATTTGCCTTTTGTTTTTGATGATGATTGTTTCAATGCTTTTAATAGGTTGAAGAAATCACTCATAACAGTACCAATTTTGACATTGCTGGATTGGTCTCTTCCATTTGAGATCTTGTGTGATGCTAGCGACTATGCAGTTAGGTGTGTACTAGGTCAATGGAAGGAGAAGAAATTGCATGCTATCAATTACGCAAGAAAGACATTGAAAGGAGCACAATTGAATTATACAATTACTGAAAAATAATTGTTTGAAGTGATATTTGTATTTGAAAATTTTGTTCTTATTTATTAGGTTCACAAGTTATTGTGTTTATAAACCATGTAGCATTGCGTTACCTTTTCACTAAGAAGGATACCAAGGCTAGGCTTATTCGATGGGTACTCCTGCTCCAAGAGTTCAATATTGAAATCAAAGATAAGAAAGGAGAAAAAAATGTCATAGCGGATCACTTATTAAAGTTTTAAGTCGAACATCATGAAGAAGAAGAGGAAATTAAGGAAAAATTTCCTGATGAGACTTTGACGATGGTAGATAACCATTTCCTCCCTTGATTTGCAGATATTGCAAATTACCTTTCAAGTGGTATTCTTCCATTCGATTTATCATATCAAAAAAGGAAGTGATTCTTATTTCAATGTGCTCATTATATTTAGGATGAACCTATACTCTATAAGATCTATGCTGATAGTTTAATTCACAGGTGTGTTCCTGAAGATGAAATGCCTGAGATCTTAACTAAATGTCATAGCTCACCGTATACAGGGCAATATGGAGCTAACAAGACTGCTACATGAATTTTAGAGTGTGGACTATATTGGCCAAATTTGTTTAACGATGCTCGAGATTTTATGCTCAAATGTGATAGATGTCAAAGAGTTGGCAACATATCAAAACAAGATGAAATGCCGTTTTTGAATATAATGGAGGTGGAGATATTTGATGTATATGGTCTAGACTTCATAGAACCATTCCCACCATCTGAAGGCAATACCTATATCTTGGTTGGAGTTGATTATGTTTCTAAATGGGTCAAAGTGGTTGCTACTCCAACCAACAATAGCAAGGTGGTTCAGAAGTTCATTAAGAAGATTTTTACTATATTTGGGATGCCTAGAACAATCATAAGGGATAAGCAAAGTCACTTTAACAACAAACCATTTGAGAACCTTTTGAGAAGATACAATGTTTATCATAAAGTGGCTACCTTGTACCATCCCCAAACTAGTGGTCAAGTGGAGGTGGTGAATAGAGAGCTAAAAAAGATTTTGGAGAAGACAGTGAACATTTCGAGAAAAATTTTTCAACGAAACTAAATGATGCACTGTGGGCTTACAGAATAGCTTTCAAGACCCAATAGGAACAACACCATATCGTCTTGTTTATGGAAAGACATGTCATTTACCATTGGAATTGGAGCATAGAACATATTGGGCAATCAAGAAATTGAACACGGATTGGAAGCTAGCAGGAGAAAAGCAGTTGTTATATATTGACGAGTTGGAAGAGTTGAGATATGATGCTTATGAAAATGCCAAGATATATAAAGAAAAGGCTAAGAAGTGGCATGATGGCCATATCAAGAAGAAGGAATTTAAAGAGTGGGGGTTTAATACTTTTGTTTAACTCAAGACTTTGACTATTTCCTAAAAAACTCAAGTCAAGATGGAGTGCGCCTTTTAAAATTATTCCAGTGTTTCCTCATGGAGCTGTGGAGCTAGAAAATGATAATGGGGAAATATTCAAGGTCAATAGGCACCGCTGTAAACTATATTATGGAGGGACATATCCATAAGCAATGAAAGTTATCTCTCTCCTATCTTCCACTTTTTCATGAGTATATGTTGAATGGTCGAGCTAATGACCTTAACTTAGAATGTTTAATCTTTTGTGATGTTTTTGTCTAGTTTTTGTTTGAGTTCTTGAGTTTGATTATTTACAAATTAAGATTGATTGATGTTCATATTGATTTTGTTTGGATTTTAATTTGTTTTCTTTTCAAAATTCTTGCTGATGATATCATCTCGACGTGTTTGTAGGTTTTGGGATTATGGTGAATTCATTTAAGCTTTGAAGAAGGATTGGAATTGCGAGGATCACCAATTCCCATGTTCATGGGGATTAAAGTGATTCCCATGAGCATGGGAGATCTCTCCAATCCACTTTCTAGAGAGGATTCCCAAGTTTGTGGGAATTGTGGGAATTCTCACGAGCGTGGGAATCCCACACGGAGGGAAACTTAAAGTTTCCCTCTCATTTTTCCTCTCACTCTATCTTCAAATTTTCACATACTCTCTCTCTAATCCATGAATTTCTCCCCTCTAATTCTCTAAAGCTCTTCAATCTTAGATTCTTGGTATTTTCTTCATTTCTTTCATTGTTCTTACAATTTTTTTAATCTTTTCATGTATTAATCATTAAAAAACAACAAGGATTTAGGTAAGTTTTTTTGCTCTCTCTCTCTAAAGCTTGAATTTCATTTTCTCTCTCTTATTCTTGTAGGTTTTTCTATAACAATGGCATCGAAGAAGATGATGGCTTGAAAATCGAGTGACAAGGTGCATTGTCAAGTTTTCGGTGAAGGCAAAAGCGATTTGGCGGCGACTTACCGATCTCCCTTCTTGATTTACTTTGAAGACGAAGGTATGCGCTTCTGTGATTTTAAGAATAGGGGAATAATCACTCCTATGTATTTCAATTTTGAATTGTTAGTGAACATAGGAGTGAGGACAAAGATTGAGCAACTAGCTGACAACACAAGGTGGAATAGGTTCATTCGATGTGACATGCATATTCACCTATGATGATAGTTGAATTTTTCACTACTATCTGTTACACCACAAAAATGGATGTCTTTTGGTTTAGATTATTTAGTGATGTGTACAAATTGAATTATAATGTCATACATCATCTTTTTGATTTCCAAAACATAAAAGTTATAGATGATCATACTGATTTTGATGTGGATGCCTATTGGAAAATTTTAACGGGAGAAGATAGTTTTGATTCATATAATGCACCGAATGCTTTAATACGTAGTGCCGAACATTTGCTGTTGCATAAATTCAGGTGTTTAACTGTATTCAATAAAATAGAATGTAGCAAATGTTCAGCTAAAGAACTTTTCTTCTTATGGTACATGGATCAGAAGGTTAGAATCAACACATCCTTTAGAATTTTAAAATCAATCCTTAGTGTTGTCAATAGAAAGAGTTCATACTTTGGAATGGGGCATAGTTACTGCTTTAGCTCATTTTTATAACCATAATTTGGAAGAGGTGCATACAACGCCACACATTATGTTTGACATATCTTTTTTGAAGCGTCTCGAGATTGTGAAGGTTCATTATATGGAACTCCGTAATCGTCAGACGCGTGCTACAGTAAGAAGTAGGAGAAGCATTAGCACAGTCACGTCCCAACCTTCCACATCTCGAACAGCCCACGATCTAGAGGATGAAGCAATAGCAGCAAAACCAAGCGCATCAGCGAAGATTGACTAACTCCAAGAAACCTTTGAACAAATAGCCGTTAACTAACAACGGATGACATCTCAATTAAATGAGCTCAGCACACAAATGTAGACAGTACATAAGGAGCAGCGTAGTTTCAAGAAGAGGTTCCATAACTTCTGTCGGAGGAACAATTTTAAAGCCCCTACACCATCACCATGACCACCATCAATTGAATAAGCTTTTCTTATCCCTTAAACTTTTAAAATTTATTGTTTCTTGTGTGTGAGTGCATTTCTTTTCATGTGTATTTGGTTTCATATTATTTGTTTGTGTGCTATATCTTTTGTTTAGTTCTAATTTCTTTAATTTTGATTTAACTTCAGTATCTTCTATTTAGTTTAATATCATTTGTTTGATTCAATTTCTTTTGATTATATTGTTTTCATTTTTATTTGGTTTAATGTCATTTTCACTCATTTAGGGGTTTACTTGTCATATTGAGGACAATGTGATCTTTAAATGTGGGGAGGTGACGTCAACTTTCTTAATTGCAATTTTTTTACATTGTGTTAAATAGGATGCATGTTTAGGCATATTGTAGGTGCTTTGTGTTAGCAATGAATCACATTTGAGTCACTTTGATAAATATTTCCATGACATTGTATTATGTTAGTTGGAATTAGATTGAATGTATGATTGAACTCAGATTAGGCTACTTAAGTAGAAAGTGAACCGTATAGGGTGATGAAGAGTAGTTGGTTACATAAGCTTACTCAAATATCGATTTGAACAATGAGGAAGTGTAGAGATGTATAATGAGTTTTCATTTAAGCTAAAGTGAGGATTGAGCCATATGACTCCATCTAGAGTCATTTCATTTCCTTGTTGAGTGTACTTCCATAGGTTACTACCTTCAGAACTTGCTTTAAATCGATTTGAGTCTTTTGGATGCGTGCTTAATAGAGATGATCAAGACCCTTTTTCTTATTTCAACCTTGGCTTAAATGACCTACCTTTACATTGCCCCTTGCTACATCCATTGAGCCTTAACCTTTTGTTTATTGAAAACACCCAAAATTTGAATACTTTAAACCTTATTATCTTACCCTTT
Organism: Erythroxylum urbanii; assembly: GCA_027568935.1. Classification (NCBI taxonomy): domain Eukaryota; kingdom Viridiplantae; phylum Streptophyta; class Magnoliopsida; order Malpighiales; family Erythroxylaceae; genus Erythroxylum; species Erythroxylum urbanii. The sequence goes on from JAOQML010117436.1 coordinate 12,685, forward strand.
CACAAGTTTAATAAAGTATTAAGCAAAACATTAGTTGGCATTGCGTGAAATTTTTACGGAGACAAGTTGAGTATATTTTTGCCTGTGGACTACAATGTATATAGTGCTGGTTTTGAACCATAGTTCTTCTATATATGAAGAAAAAGAAAGAAAAATGAAAAAAATGAAAAATGATAAAGAAAAGAAAAGAAAAAGGAAGAACAAGTGAATAGCATCAATATGTGCAGAATAGCAGTTATATTTGTATGCCTCGTAGTTATGTTTTGTTATCTCATTTTATCCGTTTTGTACTTTACTTATGTTTGTGCTTAACCTTCTTTCCCCTCTTTTGACCCACCTTAACCCTTACCATATTATAACCCTAAACAATTCCTTTTGATCTATTTATGCATGCAATCACTGTAGAAGAGAATTGGTGTATTAGCAAGCCTATGGTAGTGTAGTTTTCTATAAGAAGTTTGAGTGAAACGCTAAACCTTAAACACTTGAGTAAAATGAGTGAAAACCGCGAGGAAGATTCATTTCTGCATCTTTACTTATCTTTGAGTGATTGTGCCAATTGTGAGTTTGCTTGTGTACTCCAATGAAAAAAGTAGTCATGATATGTGCATTTACTTGATATTTAAGTTGGCTTGGATTTGAGGGATTGTATGTTTTGATCTTTATGAAAATGAAGTGGTAGAATTGATTGGTTGCATCTATTTTGCTTGAGGACAAGCAAAGATTCAAGTGTGGGGATGTTGATAGGTGTGCATTAGGATATGTTTTTATAGGAAATTGGCATGTGTTTCCTAGCAAAATTGTTGTTTATTGTTCTAGTTTAGGACTCATTTTGTATGTTTTCATTAAGTTTGATCTCCACTATGTGTGTGTTTGATGCTAATTAAGGGTAAGAATTGACTATTTTTGTGTAGGAAAGAAGAGGGAGTGACTTGGATGTTGAACAAAGGATCAAAGAAAAGAAGACAAGGAGAGTGCATCTGTGCCAAATTCCCACATTCATAGGAATCATACAAATTCCAATGAACGTGGGAATCATAGAAGAAATGAGGAGTGCATCTGTGTGTAATTCCCACGTTCGTGGGAATCATGTAAATTCCCACAGACGTGGAAATTGTAATCCGAGGCAATTTGCGAGACTTTATTAAACGTAGGATTTTTGGACTATAAAAACATCATTAAGCCTCAGACAACACCCATATGTAGAAACACCATCCATGAGTGAAGAACACATGTTTGGAGCATTGAGGAAGGATTACAAACAAGGATCATCATCAAGATTAGGCAAAATAGCACATCAACACTAAAATTCTAGATTTTGGCAAAGAGAAGGAGTCTTTCTATTCAGTTTTCTGTCATTTTAATCTCCTCTATTCTTAGTAAAAATCTTTTATTTGATATGTTATGGAGACTATGTTAGACTTTTTATTTTAGGGATTGTTTTTGAATTATTTTGTCAGTACTCCTATTTTATTGAATTGAATAGAATTGTCTTCGTTGATTGTTGTTCTTAATTGTCATCTTGCAACAAATCGAGAGAGTAAGTGAGATGAAATTTCTGTAGGAAGATTGTACAATGAGAGTTGGCAACCTATAGACTAGTAATCATCAAGTTAATTGATTAGTTAGAAGAGAGATCTCGATTAGTCAATTGATCACCCATAAGATAGTTTAATAACTAGTTGAATCGATAGTGTTATTGGGTTGGTTGAGAGATCATTCAATCAATTCCTGTTAATTCAATTAGGGATAAATAGTTATACCTTGAGAGAGGGTAATTACTAAATTAAAAAATCTAGGGTGAGACACAATTCAAATAATAAAATAGGAGGGAGACAAAATAACGAAAAAAATCTCTAGCATTTAGATTATTAAATTCATATTTACTATAATTGCAGTTCTGTCCATTGTTTGCATTAGTCTCTTTTAATTTTAATTTAATTTTCTAGATTATTTGCATTTCACAATTTAGTTTCTTAAATAAAGTTGTGTCTAAATTAAGCGCTGTCTAGGCACCAATCCCTGTGGGATTGATATCCACTCTTTTTACTACAAGTCATGACCCATTCACTTGCAGTTTTTGAGCATAAAACAAGTAGATAGGTTTTACTATCAACAACTACTTGGGACATGGAGGGTCGTGAAGCGGCAGTATTAGTGCTCCTCCTGTTCCTCATTGTAGTATGCGTCTGAGGATTTTGGAGTTCCATATAATGGAACTAAAAAAGCTCGGAGCGTCTCGAGTAAGATATATGAAACATATAGAATGGCGGTGTGCGTACATCTCCCACATTAAAGTTATAAAATAGAGCTAAAGCAGTAACAACATGAGACTTGCCAAAATATGAAATCTTTTTATTTACAACACTCACTATTGATGGAAAAATTCTAAAAAATGTGTTAATTTTAATTTTTCGATCTATGCACCATAAAAAGAAAAGTTTTTTGGTCGAGCATTTTTACTTTCAGTTTTATTGAACACAATTAAGCACATAAATTTACGTAAAAGTAAATTCTCGACACTACGGATTAAATAATTAGGTGTATATCTAGAGTCAAAATTTTCTTCCCTTATCAGAGTTTTCCAATAATCATCCAAATAAAAATCATCGTGATTATCTAAAACTTTAGTGTTTGGAAAATTAAAAAGATCACGTATGACAGTATAATCCAATTTGTAAATAGTACCTAATAACCTAAACCAGAAAATGTCCATTTTAAGATTATATTGGACTGTAGCGAAAAAATCTATGGTCATCATATGGGGAATAGGTAAGTCACACTTAACAAATCCTATTCCAAGCTATGTTTGCAGCTAGTTGCTCTATTTTCTGCCTCACTCCTATGGTTTCTAACAATTCAAAATCAAAATACCTAGGAGTGACTAGTTCTCTATCCTTAAGGTCTCGGAAATATGTACCATCTAATTTTGAATAAATTAGGAATGGACAACAGTAAGCTACTGCTAAGTCGAGCTTACCTTCATCGAAAACTTCACGAAACAATTCATCATTCGGTTCAGTCGATTTCTGAGCCATCATTTTCCTTGGTGCCATTGTAAGAAGAAAGTCTGCACAAATAAGAGAAAGATGAGTCAATTCGATTTTAGTGAGAGGAAGAGAAATCTTACCAAAATCCTTGTGTTTTTGAAAGATTAAGGGATGAAAAGAGTAAAGGATTATAAGATTAATGAAAAGAGATGAAGAAAATACCAAGAATTTAGAGAAAAATTGAAGAGTTTTAGAGAGTGGGAGGAGAATTTTCTTGGGTTAGAGAGAGAAGTAAAAATTTGAAGAATAGGTGAAAGAAGAAAAGGGGGAGGGAAACTTAAATTTCCCTTCGGATGGAATTCCTTCTATCGTTGAAATTCCCATAATTCCCATGATGGTGGGATTTCTCTCCAGAAAGTTTTTAGAGAGACTTCCTATGATTGTAGGAATCACCTCCATTCCCACGATAACGGGATGAGGTGATTCTCACACTTCTAAACCTTCTTCCAAGCTTAGTATTAGTTCTCTATGATCCCACAACTTACAAACACATCAAATTATTATCAATAAGAATTTCGAAAAGAAAACAAGTTGAAATTTAAATAAAAACCAAATTAAATGTCAATCAAACTCAATTTAAACATGATCATAACTGAAGAACCAAACCAATAAATAGAAAACAATTAAAAGGAAGTAAAATTCCATGGGTTACCTCCCATGGAGCTCTTTGTTTAACATCAATAGCTCGACTCTCCTTTTTACTTAAGGCGGTTTAAATGATTAGTATGGTGGCAGTGCAAAAGCTCATCTCAAACTTTGTCTATGAACCAACCCAGTAGGGACTTCACCTTCCTTATTCTTTTCCTTCCTACACCTTCTCCTGCGTAATCGTTTCTTCCTGAATTCATTCCCAGGGTCTTCAATATCTTCCCATCCTCTTTGGTGTTCTGATTCCTTTATATCTGTTGGGGGTAAACGAGAATGATAGTCTTTCTTATATACCTTGAAAGTTAATTTCTCCTTTCCAACTCTCTGTGTTAATTGTCCCCCATCCATATCTATTATCAAATAAGAAGTAGCTAAAAACGATTGCCTAAGAACCATCAAGATTTATGCATATTCTCTAATATCCAACATGTAGAAATTTGTAGGGAAGATAAATTTATCAATCTGTATCTACACGTTCTTGATGATCCCCTTCGGTTGATGTACTCTTCTATCAGCCGTTTTCACAAATGTCTTAGTGGGCTCTGGCTCTCCTAAACTCAACTTCTAACTAACCTGGTAGGGCATCATGTTGATACTAGCTCCCAATTCTGTAAATGCCCTAGCTATCTTGATTCCATTTATACTGTACAGAATGAAGAAGTCCCCTGGTTCTTCTTTCTTTTGTGCTATGTATGGACTTCCTTATAATATGTGCTCTTTGACCTCTTTCTTCACCTGTTCCTTTAACGTGAGCTATATTTGGAGTTCATTTGTTATATCCATCATCTTTCTTAACTCTACCTCCTTAGAATTCTTTATTGCTCCACTTGAAGATGACTTCCGCTAAGCAAAAATCTAATGTGGAAGTTCAAGTTGAAGTTACCTGATCAACTTGCTTACTGGTTCACTCGAAAGGACTTTCTAAGATATTTTCCTTCTCTATTGACTTTGTCTTTCCCCTCATGGTCAATTTCCTTTTTCTCTGACCTAGTGAAAGCCATGATTCTTTCCTTTAGATTAACCTCGATGTTGGTCGATATTTTACTTGCATTTTTAGAAGATAAAGCGTTAGCGAGTTGACTTACCTGAACCTCCAAGTTATAAATCGATGAGGCATAATTCTTCATGATTTGGTCGAATTTTTCTTCCATCTTCTTTTGACTTTTTTCCTCCCTAACAAATATCCTCTTCTGATTCTCCTCTTAAGATTCTAGTATGGACCCTGACACTTCCATCATCTTGTCCATTTTACTTTCCATCGCTCCAATTCAGTCTTGTTAGAATCTCGACGGTCCTTTTGGTCTCACTTGGCCACCTGCATTATTTTTTAAGTATTTGAGTACGAGTTGTTACCTTATTACGAGTAGCTTGGGTAACTTACCTGTTCGGTACCAATGGTTCATAATAGAAAACACTCCGCTGAGTCATGGTTGTTTTACCCACATAGCTCATATTGCACTTACATCGCCTTCGCTGTAGACAAGGATGCTCATTTCATATTTTTCAGCTGGTTTGTAAGAGCCACGATTTAAGCCGACAAAGCAGTAGCAAAATCAATAGGTATCATGCCTTTTTGTTCCTTCAACCCCTGTCTACTCCTCTCGCTCTACCACATACAGCTGTTACTTGCCAACTCCTCTAACAGATCATGAGCTGCTTCTATAGTCTTCCTCATTAATGAACCTCCAGCTACTGCATCAATTGTTCCTCTAGTTCTTGGATTCACTTCATTGTAGAATGTCTGAAGTAGGAACTCTCTTGGAAGGTTATGATGGGGACAACTTCTTTGGAATTCCTTAAATCTTTCCTAAGCTTTATAGAAAGATTCTCTATCATTTTATTGGAAATTTGTTATCTCTTTGATAATCCTCGTCGTTTTCGTCAATGGGAAATATTTGGTAAGGAATGCTTGGGTAAACTGCTCCTAAGTTGTAATCTGTCTTGAATTCAGCGAGTTGTACCACGCTTTATCCTGATCTTTTAATGTGAACAAAAACAACCTCAACTTCACTGGATCATCGGATATTACATTTAAATGGAAAGTGTCACAGATCTCTAAAATATTGGCAATATGGGCATTTAGATCTTTTTTGGATAGCCTGTAGAACTGCACAATATTATGTAGAATGTTGAGGAGTGCCATCTTTATCTCAAAATTATTGGCTTGAACCACCGGTCTTGTCACCCTTTGAGGACCAAATCCTAGTCTCATGAAATCCATCATCGTCCTCTCTGTTCCTCCTTGCCCTGGTTCTTTAGCCATATCTTGTTATGAAAAGTTTAGACTCCTTGCACTTCTCAACTCTCTTTCGTGTCTCTTAATGTTAGGAAATTCGTCTTGACTAACTTCTTTCATTCTTCGCGTGCTCCTTATGTTCATGCATCTACAATTACACAAGGAAAATTATCAAAATTCTTAAATCAAAGTAATCTAAATTAAATAAGATGCTGAACAATTAATCCCTGTCAATGGTGTCAAAAACTTGTTGAGTGTAATTATGTAAAACAAACTACTCATTTTGTGCTCAAAAATTGCAAGTATACAGGTCGTGACTTGTAGGTAAAAAGTAGATATCGATCCTACAGGGATTGATGCTCAGCCACCACTTAATTCAGATCGACTTTGTTTAAGAAATGAAATTGTTTAATAAAAATAATTTGAAAAATTAAATTAAAATTAAAAGACTAATGATGAACACTAAATAATACCAAAATGCAGAAAAATCATAATTTAAGAATCTAAAGTCTTTCCTTATTTTGTCTCCCTCTTATTTTATTAATCGAATTGTGTCTCACATAAGATTTTCAAATATTATTAACTGCCTTCTTTTAAGGTGTAATTAATTGTCCCTAATTAAATCAAATGGAATCAATCGAATGATCTCTCAACCTACCTAATCACTCCACCAATTCAACTAGTTATTAAACTATTCTATGGGTGATTAATTGAATTCATCGAGATCTCTCTTCTAACTAATCAATTGACATAATGATTGCAAGTCTATAGGTTGTCAACTCTCATTGTACAATCCTACACAAATAATTTTACTCACTCTCTCAATTTGTTGCATGATAATAAATAAAATCAACAATCATCAAAGAGACTTTCATTTAATTTAATAAAATAGGATTTTTAACAAAATAGTTAAAAACCAATCCTTACAACTAAATTAGCCACTCATGGTCTCCATAACATCATCAGCACACAAATAATCTATCTTACAAAGATTAAAAGAAAGAAAAACATAGAAAATTGAATAAAAGAAACTTCTTCTCTTCTCTACCAAATCTATAATTTTGTATGTTGATGTGCTATTTTCTCTAATCTTGATGATAATCCTTGACTTCAATCCTTCCTCAAGGCTAAAAACTTGTGTTGTTCACTCAAGGATGCTCTTTCTATAGAAGGGTTTTGTCCCCCTTGATCATGGAGGCTTAATTCTCATTTAATAGTTCAGAAACTCTAAGTTTAATGAAGCCCCGCATAATGACTCGGATTATAATTCCCACAATTGTGGGAATTGGCAACATATAGTCTCCTCTTTTATTCCCCTGTTTGCTCTCTAGCTCAATCTCCAAGTTGCTCAATCTTCCTTAATATACAAAAATAGTCAATTTTTACCCTAAATTAAAATCAAACATAAATGAACAATAATGGAAATCAAACTAAACAAAATCATACAAAATGAATCCTAAACTACAACAATAATCAACAATTATGCAAGAAACATATGCCAATTACTTAGAAAAACATATACTAATGCACAATTATAAGAATTGTTGTTCATTTCAATTAATTTAAAATAAATCTTATATTGCTCATACTAATAAATAGAACTAAGGTTATAGTTAAAGCTGCTTTATAAAAGCGTATGATTTTCCTGATCTAAATAAAATATGTCTTATATGAAGAAGATTTGGCTCAACATGTTCTATTTGATATAGGTAGGAGAAGACCCTGACTTGGTATTTTTAAAAAAGGAAAATAGAGAAATCAAAACTAAGTCAAGATGAGACAAATCAACCCCTTCTTCTTGCACCAAAAATCTTACCATTTCTGAAAGAGCTGGATTTATATCTCCTTTCCATTTTCATTCAAGAGTTCTTATGTAGGATAGAGATTTTTTTATGAGTAGAGTTAATTTTTATGTTATTTTGTACCGTAGAATGACTTTTTGGTGGGATTGTTTTCTCATTTTCTCAAGGAAGTAAGTAAAAAAATTAAAAAATAAATTGCTACCTATACCTATGCCTAGATCTCGTAATTGCATTTTGATACCCTTCTAATGGTAGTAAGCTATGAATTGCATGTATGAACATAGATATAGATTTTATGGCTTGAAATATATATCATATGATTCGTTAATATATGAATTGATGAAATTTACAAATGGTTAAAATAAATGTCATAGTGCTTGCTCTACTATTTTGGTTGTGGATAGATAGTGTAACATACCACCTTCATGGTGCACATTCCCAAACATCTAGAGGAAATTTAGGAACATTCCTTATGAAAGCAGTATGTTAGAGTAATCACATTCACTTATTTTGGCATCATACATAAAAATATATATATTCAAAAGATCAATCTCCTCATTCCATTTATAAAACATAGTTTACATTGTAGCCTTCCATTACTCAATCCATATATACAGTATCAAAAACATATAAGAGTTTACTAATCATTGTAAAATATTCTACATAAAATGAGAAATTATATAAAAGTACTCTAACTAAACGCCTTAGTATTAGCTGATTGACCTTTGAGCCATTCTTGAGTCCAAAATCAAGAATACTAGACTTCTACTAGTCTGCCTTAAGAACTATTTTGTCCTCGTACCTGAAAATCAACATTATAATTTTAATGAGTTTTGTGAACTCAGTGAGTGAACCATCATCGTGTGCTCACTCATATCAAACCACATATATCACATGTCAAAACCAATTTCACAATATACCTCATCTCAATATACATCATGAACATCACACATTTTATATACTCATTTCATAGTAATCCGATCATTTTCTCAATCATTCATAACGTCACAATTCAGTAAATTCATGTAATCTTTCATATAATACATGTATGTGTACAAATACAAATGCAAATGTGACTCACTTTCATTGTTACTTTGTTGTGACCAAGTGCCTTTTTAAATGTCCCATATCTGTTATGGATATCAAGTTCGTTAATAACTATCCCATGTCGATTATGGATATCCAGTTCATTTTATATATTGAACCTGTGGCTCTTTATGCCCATTTCTGAGCTTTAAGCTCTTTTTCACAAGTCACTTTAGTCATAACTCCTTTATCTGATCATGCATTTCAATGTAATGAGATGCATTAATTCACATTATATGCAATCAATCAATTTCATTCATCATGTATAGTCACTTTCACATTTTCATCAGAACTAAGTCCAGTATTCAACATTTTTGTTGAGTACACTTATTTTTCTTGATTCTTATTCAATTATGAACATTTCCAATGCAATCTCAATTATCAAACTCCTCAGACCATCAATGTCCAGAATTATCACATTCACATAAATATCAGTTCAGTAATTGAAATTTAAGCAAACACAATTCAATCCTAGTGAGAAACATCTAGGTTACTCACAGTAAGCTCCAGATAGCTATTGTCATGATGGACCGACAATGTATGGATTATGGAGTTCGACTTGATCATCTAAATCATGAAATACACACAATTGTACAAATTACTAAATTGAACATTCATATAAGTATTTGATTATACACACAATATATATATATATATATATATCATGTTCAATGCATGCTTAATGACTTCCTCGAGTATGTGTCCTTAATCATAAGTCATGATCATTT
>JAOQML010117456.1:0-14572 GCA_027568935.1 Erythroxylum urbanii
ACAAGATAAATAATGCCTTTAAATAATTTGTCACTAAACTACAACCAAAGCGATTGGCTGTAGGGCATAAACTAACATGTTTAAGGTCATCAACTAAAGCAAAAGGGAAGTACTTGGCACAATGGCCTTATTCCATACAATACTATGTCAATCAACTCTCAAACTCTTCTGAACCAATCAGTCCTTGCACATTTTGTTATTAAATATACTAGAAGGTTGATTTAGCCTAGAGTAAGTACCTACAGACCATAGTTAGGCAGATAGCATAGAAGTAAGTGATCTAATACCTGATGAAATTCATTCAATTGATCCTGTTTGATGAGCATTTAACCCTAGAATTAGCTGGAAAATAAATTCAATCTTGTACTGCATTAGGGAACCCAACTAAAGGACCATAGCCTATCCAATTATCATACTAATGATAGGGCTTGCTCCCACTCCCATTCCTAGATGATATTGCTTATCTCATAGCATCTCTGAGCTTAAGCACTAGAGACAAAAACTAAGAATGAGAATGATTGAAGGATAGACTGAAAACTTCCCCCTTTAAGTATATAACTATGTAGCCATCTAATCCATAAAGCATCCTATCTTATAAAATGTTCCAAAGTGTTTTCATCATAAGGACCTTGTTAGTAGTTTTGATTGAGACAGTTCATAGGCCCCCTTCATCCTTAGCCTTACAAACTTCTGTTCATTTAACTTTTGCATATCCACCATTTAAATTCTTGTTACCTAAAGGAAAGTTCCTCGTTAAATTATTCATATTTTTTTAAAACATCCTTAGCTAAAACCAATTAAAGCTCTAGTAAATATGTAAAAAGTTTAGTATAGATTTGATAAGTTATAGTTTTCCCAAAAATTAATGAAAGAACTTTGTTTGTCCAACAACCAAGTCTCCTTTGAATTTTTCTAACAAATGATAACATTCATTGAACTGAATTCTCCCTGTGGTGATAGGTAGCAGATAAACCATTAGTATACTATGTTTTTCTGCCCATATTGAGTGTGTTTTGCTTGTTATTTGAGAGTTTTATATTGTTTTTGTTATTTATTTTGCTTCAAGTACATTTTCAAGTCTTAATTGCCTTTATAGATCAAAAGGAAAAGAATTCAGGCTAAATCATAGTATAGAACAAAAGATTGGAGCTTTTTTGGATTCACATGCTCATGAGAATAGATACATCGTTATATGAGTAACATACACAACTGTGTACAAAAATCATATAAGAGACTGTAGACATTTAAAGCTTCAATGAAATTGTTTTTTCCTTATGGAGATACACACCTATGTGTGTAATATAAATGATTATGTCTACTGCTTGAGATTTTAAAGATATGATTGACAGTATATAATCTAGAAACCCTAGTTTTGCAATATAAAAGGTAATTATGATAAGGAGATAGGAGACAAGTAGCAATAGTTAAAAGTTACAGGCAAAGTTAGAGTTAAATACATGATTTTGAAACTAGAAGGAAAAAAACACAAAGATACTTTAAGCAATCTGATAAAGAACAACCTTTCATTAAGGATTCAAAGGGATTTTATTAGAGAGAAAAAGAATATGCAAATTTACGGATTCTTTTAATTTTGATTATTCTTTTAAAATTTTATGTTTGTTTCATTTTCTATGTTTAGGAACTAATTTGCTTAGTTCCTAGGTATATGAATCCTAAGTTGGGATGAATAATATGATTTGATTATTTATTTAATGAAATTTAATTGATTGATTTATGGAGATTTAATTATATTTTTATATTTATAAATTAAAATGTTTGATTTCATATGATTGAGATTGAGAAATCCTCTTGTATGAATAGATCTACCATAATTTAAAGGAGTTGCATGTAAACCTAAAGATAGGTTAACATACATCCTTTGAATTTGAGTCAAACGTAACAGAGAAATTCACGAATCGGAGTAATAAAATCTTAGGGGTTTAAAATATAAAGAGATTTCAGTAAATTATTTGAGGACTATTTCATAATATTTTTGAGAAAGATATTAATATAAGATAGGAGTTTCCGTGATCCAATTAATGATAATTTAATTGCATAATAAAGGGTTAACACTTAAGATATCTTGGGAGTATTCATTACCTAGGTATTAGTTATCTGATATTGTATTAACCTTTGGATTAAGTTTGTCTTGATTCATTATTAGGTTGAATTTTATTTTAGTTTAGTTTTAAATTAAATCATCTTCTTAGTCAATAATTAGATAATAGGAAAAAGGTCACTACTAGTACTTGTAATCCTTATGAGATCAACCTGTACTTTCTAATGCTAGCTATTACTACACCATGCACTTACGGTTTAAAACACAAGATTATATAATCAATTAAGTTGTTTGCTTTATTATGTGGGATTATAATATTGGTAAAACCATGCTTCTATTAATCTAACCATTATTTTTTTCTATTTTGCTTTTAATTTATTTTTCTTACTCTTTAGTTTTATTACTTTTATAGGTCTTGGGGTTAGTTTATAACTCGAGCTAATCCCTTACATTCTTTCAATGAAGATCCCAAAGATTAAGAGGAAAACTCATAGAAATCTTTATAAAACCCTACTTAGATATTTTGAGTTAGATCGATAAATAGAGGACTTGGAAGGTTAGATTGATGTCGAAGAATCTGAAACTATGGCAAACCAACTAAGGAATATGTTTAATTACACTACATCAAACTTAATGAGAGCAAAGTCCAACATTATGAGACTGACTATTGATGTAAACAATTTTGAGATTAAGCTGAGTATTATTTAAATGGTGCAACAATCTGTCTAAGTTGTTGGGCTACAAGATGAGGACATTAATGCACATATTGCCAACTTTTTAGAGATTTGTAACACTTTTAAGATCAATGGTGCTAATGAAGATGCAATTAGGTTAGAATTATTCCTTTTTTGGCTTAGGGGAAAACCAAAACAATGTTTAAACTGTTTGCCTTGGTGATATATTATTACTTGGGACCAAGTGGCAAAGAAGTTCCTTCTAAAGTATTTCCTACAAACTAAGGCCACTAAATTGAGGAACAACATCTCCTCCTACATCTAGGCTGATTCAAAGACATTATAAGACATATGGAACAGATTCAAGTAGATGTTGAGGAAGTATAAGCATCATTGTTTACCATTGTGGATACAAATAAAAACCTTCTACAATGGGCTCAACTAAACAATGAGCTAGATGGTAAATGCATCAACTAGGGTACTTTGAATAATAAAATTCTAGAAGCAGTTCAGGACCTTATTGAAGATATGGCCAAAACAATTATTAGTAGTGCTCTTCTCGTGCAAGATTTAGCAAGCCAGTGGGAGTATATGATGATGATGCAATTATGGCATTGGCAAACCAAGTTGAATCATTGAGTAGGAATATCAATGAATTAATTATAAACCCTAAACTATTTCAAGTTATGAAATGTGAGGTGTGCAGGCTAGGACATTCAAGACTATCAAGCATTACAATCGAGTATATGGATTGTATGGGAAATGCTTAATCAAGGGCAGATAAAGAACAAGCCTCCACTAGGATTATAGCTGTAACCACATCATAATAAGAAGCCAAGCTTGGAAGATATCATATCTAGGATGGTTTACCATTCAAAGGTGAGATTTCAACCTACAAAAACATCACTGACTAATCAAAATCCTTTTATATGTAACTTAGAAATGTAGATTGACTAGCTCCCCAAATTAATCTCTGTAAGACTAGAAAGAAGTCTACCTAATGCCACAAAGACAAATCCTTCAGAGTATATGAAGGCAGTCACCTTTAAGAGCTAAAATGACACATCTATGTATACCTAAACATTTCTTAAAAATTAAAAACCATTTCATTCAAACTCATAAAAATTAACAACATATACTTGAAAACATATAAATTATGCAAAGTCAAACGAAGATTTTCTATAACCTAACATAAAACACATTTAAAAGAATTAAAAAACTATACTAAAGCTCAAATAGACAAATTAACATAATCAAATCAAATAAAACTATCTTGATCCTAGCATTGCCTTCTAAGTAGTACCTATTTAATGTCTTTAACTTAACGTACCTATTATGCTCTAAGGTGACTTGGTTAAATTCATATCCTCTATACTACTATCAAGTTTACCTCTAAAATATAATAGCAACCGATGGCCATTCATTTTAAATTTACCTTTGTGTGGATGACCTACCTCAATTACGCCATAATGAAGTACTTTCTCTATAATGAAGGGTTCAGACCGTCTTGATTTAAGCATACATGGGAATAATCATATCCATGAATTGTATAAGAGAACTTAACCTCCCTCTTTAAAATGCTTGGACTGCTTGATACTCCCATCATGATATTTCTTAGTCCTTTCCTTATACATTTTGGGGTTCTCGGAGGCCATCAATCATCACTTTTCTAATTCATTAACTTAAAACTCCCTCTTTTCACCTATAATTTAAAGATCAAAATTTGTAAGCTTAATGGCCCAATCTGCCTTATGTTCTAATTCCATAAGTAAGTGACATGCTTTCCTATAGACAAGTCTATAAGGTGTACTACCAATCGGTGTCTTATATGTCATTATATAGGCCCAAAGAACATCATCTAACTTAATTGACCAATCTCTCTTTTAGTGCTCTACATTCTTTTCTAAAATTCATTTTAGATCTCTATTAGCTACCTCAACTTGGGCACTAGTTTGAGGGTATATAGGGTGGCAATTCTGTGAGTGATTCCATACTTGTTAGGTACCTTTACTAATTGAAAATTACAAAAATGTGTTCCCGTATCACTTAATAATTGATTTAGGAGTGCCAAAACAAATGAAATAGCCTTTTTAGGAATGTTATAGCAACCTTAGCATCAAGTTGTGGGTAAAGCTTAAGCTTCCAACAATTTAGAAACATAATCAACTACTAGGATGTATCTAGTACCAAACGAAGTTAAAAACGGACCTGTACAAGTAATACCCAAAATATCAAATATTTCACAACCAAGAATGAAATATTCAAGCATCTCATCTGACGAGAGATATTACATAATCATTGGCATCTATCACATAAAGTTACATACCTTTGGGCATATAAAAATCCAAGGCAAGTAAAAACCTAAATCAAGGATCTTTTAAGTTGTCTAATTACGCTATGGTTCCCTCCGGTAGGTCCATCATGGTGTTAGGATCTTCTCACTATTTGATCTACACATATATGAAACAAACACGAATCTTCCTAAAAAATCCTTCAAATCAATAAAGAATTTCCTTTTACTTATGTGAAAGATCTTTTAATAAGATCTTAGCCATTAGATAGTTCACAATATTAGTAAACAAAGGAGTTTCAATCTCACTTACCCCCTCAAATTATAGAGGTGCTCTTTTGGGAATGAATCATCAATTTCTTCTTTGTTTAGCTCCTCTAAATTTTAATTTTTAAAGTGAGGTTAATGGTTACCTACCAAGTTTTCAGCTCATTTCTTGTACTTAATCTATAAATTTCTTGCAGAAATAAAATCTATCTAATTACTCTGGGATTAACATCTAGCTTATTTAACAATTACTATAATGCAAAGTGGTCAATACAAATAACAATTTCAAACAAAATTAGATTAAGCTCTAAATTTATCAAACATAAAAACCACAACTAGCAGTTCTTTCCCTGTCATAGTATAATTCTCCTACGCATTCATCAAACTCTTACTAGTGTAGTAAATTGGTTGAAAATGATTGTCCTTTCATTGTCCAAGTACTGCACCTACTGCAAAATCACTTACATCACCTATGAACTAAAAAGCTAAATTCCAATCTAGTGCAACCATAATTGAGGCATTCATTAACTTCATTTAAGCATGTTAAAGGCATCAAAACATTCTTGAGTAAATTTAAAAGGTGTATCCTTCTCCAATAACATGGTTAAAGGCCTAATAATTTTTGAGCAACCTTAATAAACCTTTTATAGAAGCTCACATGACCTAAAAACTTCTAATAGCATTAACCAAAGTAGGCATGGTACCTTCTTTATGGTTTCAAATTTTGTTTTATTTATATTAATACCCTTGTAAGAAATTTTATGGCCTAAGACCTCTCTTGCACCATAAAGTGACATTTTCCCAGTTTAGTACCAAATTAGTCTCCTTACATCTATCTAACACTCTTTCTAAAGTATTGAGGCATAAATCAAAAGAATCACCAAAAATAAAAAAAGCCATCCATAAATAGCTCCATTATATCTTCAACTAGCTCATTAAATATGGGCATCATACACGTCTAAAATTGTATAATCTAAAAGGCATCCTTCTATATGTAAGTGTTTAATAAGGAAATATGAATGTTATTTCCTCCTAATATTTCAATGTAATTGGAATTTGGAAGTAGCTCGAAAATTCATATAAGAACTAACGATAGATATGTCTAGCCAACAAGTCCAAAATTTTGTCCACGAAAGCTAAAGGGAAGTGGTATTTTAAAGTAGCACCATACATCTTCTTATAATCGGTACACACCCTCCACCCAGTGACTGTTCTCGTAAGAATCTATTCATTCTTCTCATTAGGTACCATCATTATTCCTTCCTTTTTTGGTACAACCTATATGGGACTCACCTAAGAACTATAAAAAATATAATAAATCACACTAGTATCCAAAATTTTAATTACCTCTTCCTTAACCACTTCCTTTATATTAGGATTTACTCTTTTTTAAGGTTGTACCACTACGTTGAAATCCTCCTCCATCAATATCTTATGAATGCAAAAGGAATAGATGATTCTACAAATGTCATAAATCTTCTAAGCAACTTTAGCAGCTTTTCATTTTGAACTGCCTTTATAATTGAGGCAATAATCATGAGAAGTTTTTAATCGTCTTCAAGTACTCTAAATGATTAAGTAGCTTCTTCAACTTTAACTATGGTGGTTCTTCGATGGTATGTTTCAAACTTATCTCTTTACTTCTTTTAATCTCTTAGAACCCTTTCTTTCTTGAATATTTTCATTGTTCTTTATGAGGTTGTCCCCCTTTTCCTCCTCGCCTTGAAACATAGTAAGTTCTATCGCATCTTTAAAAACAAAATCTTGAATAATATTTGAAACTGCAAAATAAATTATTTCAACAAAATAACAAACATCATCATATTCAAAGGAGTGTTTTATGGCATCAGATATTTTAAAGGTGTCTTCTTCTTCTCCCACCCTACGGACTAGTTTGCAATTACTAACATTTATGATGGCTCTAGTTGTGGCTAGGAATGGTCAACCTAGAACTAAAGGTACCTCAAGGTGATGTAACAAAATCTATTGGGAAAATGAATTTATCTACTTAAAGAGTATATCGTCAATAATACCCCTAAGATATTTAAGAAATCTATTAACCAATTGAATACTCATCATAGTGGGTTTTGGTTCCCCTAATCCTCGCTTATTTAACAATTTATAGGGAATTAGATTTATGTTAGCCCCTAAATCAGCTAAAACTTTTATTAGAAAATTACTAATTAAACAAGGGTAGTAAAAATCCCTAGATCCTTGAGCTTCGTAGGTAAATTGTTTTGTATGATTGTAGAGCATTCCTTACTTATTTTAACTGTAGCTAGGTCCTCCAGCTTCCTCTTACTAGATAACAACTCCTTCATAAATTTTAGTACTTTGGAATCAGTAAAAGAGCCTCAATAAAAGGTAATTAGAGTTCATTATGCTTTACACGATTACAGTGACCTATATGGTCATTAGATATGGAGCTCTCTTTTAGATCTTCTTTCTTTTCTTCATATATCTTTTCCATTTAGGGAAAACATTACGATTTACCCAAGCCCAAAAGTCTTAAATATCCCTCAAAAAGTCACGTTTTAGAAGCCATTCCACATCAACTGTCCCACAGGCTATGATGTGGCTCATAGTTCCACGATCGTGGCATTTAATTTTGCTCTCTATTATGATCATTGTAGATGGAGCCACAATCTTGGCAGACCGACCAAGCTTCTGTCATGATCATGGCAGATGGGCCATGATCAGGGCCCTATGTCTTATTCTATATTTCCTCTAAATTCCCTCCGTTCTTTGATATTTGATTTGAAACAGTAACAAACACATTAAGGCACCTTAACTAATCAAAATTTAAGCTCAATAGCATACGTTAACCCATAAAGCACTCAAAACACAAATATCTAACTAAATAACATAATCCTAACCTAAATATGCACTAATTTTTCAATTTAACAACAAAACACATACTAAATGATCACATGTTTCTAAATGATAAGTTTTAATATTGTTAACCTTGATAACACAGCAAGCATACTGATCGTTCACGTAGTACCTAAGGTGTTGATCTCACAAAGAGGGTTAATCTAATCCTAAAATCTAAGGCTGAACAAAATTCATAATAATTCAATGAACAAAACTAAAACAATAAATTATTCAATCATGCAATTAATTCCCAATAATCAAAATTAAAAAATATAAACAAGACAGCAATTACACAACCAAATCAAGAATCACCCTAGGAACTACCAATTGAGAGAAAGGGGGTTTTAATCTGGCCTTAATGAAAACCTATTTCATTTCGAAATTACTGAATTACCAGGTCTAGACAATCCTAGAGTGGATTAATCTCTCTCGAGTTATAATATTTAGCCTTAATTTATAAACCCTAATTTAGATTATGGAGTTGTAACCTCTCGATTCACAATTTACCCAAAACCTAAATTAGATCTGAAATTTTTCGATAACTTACCGAAAACCTATGCATGATCTCTCGTTACACAATTTTATCGGTTTGATCTAATTCTCAATCTATTAAACTACCTAACTCTTGTTAGTGTAATTTAATGATATTTACTCTGTCCACCCTCTCAGTTTGTTACCGAATTATTAAGAACGAAAATTGAATCACAATAACTCAATAAAAATGTAATAAATTAAATTTCATTAATCTCAAAGATAAAAAAATCCTGAAGGTGAGTATATATATCAATCATAATTCAATTCTATCATCAAACTATATATCCCAATTCTATAATCAAATAAAACTAAAATACATAAGAAATAGAACTTGAATGGACAATGGGAGGCTACAGCTCGAAAAACTTCTTATTTTGGGAAGCACGTCGGGTCTACTTTGCATCTTCCTCTTCTCTCTTCCTTTGTCTCTTTCTCGATCTCTCAAAGTTCTCTCCTTTAGGGTTTCGTTCTAGTGGCTGATCAAAGCTCCCTCTTTATGTTCTTTTTGTTCTATTTATGTTTGTTTGTGTTTATGGATGAACTAGGATTTTTACAGGATCGGAAAGGTCCAAAAAATCCCGCAAAATGTAAAGTTTAGAAGTGGTCGTGCATTTGTCCAACGCAAGCCACGACCATAGCCTTGTAGGCCACAATTGTGCACTATTAGGCCACGATCATGGGCCATTGTTTCAACCTGAATGTCTTTCGAAACTCCACCATTCTTCGATATTGACCTTGAAACACTAGAAAACACATCAAGGTACCTCATAAACATAATATTTAAGCTCAAAAGCTTATACTAACCCCTAAAACACTTAAAACACGAATAATTAACAAACTAACACAATTCTAACCTAAACACATACTAAATGATTGAATTAATAGCTAAACACATATTAAACTATGCCCTAAAATATTATGCAATTTACATTTATCAACATCCCCACATTTAAACTTTTGCTTGTCCTCAAGCAAACAAAACAACAAATAACACAAAGCACAAAACACTTAATGCAACAAATAAGGCAATGGCTTCAACTTCATGAAATAATTTATCCCTAAACACAATAATTCAAGTTGTAGCACATTATTAACATGCGAAAACCATGTTTAAACACCTTGGACTCAATATACAAACTAACCAAAATTTTAATGTTGAGTCTATGCACCCCTATCACTTGCACACACATATTGATAATCATTCAGTCAAAACAAAAGTGTAGCTATTCCTTAATAGGTTTTTATGAAAAATCAAGCTACTAACAAGTTCAGTAGGTTTAATTCGAAAACATTCTTTTTGTTGATTTTTCTTTAAGTACATGAACCTAGTCTTTTAGTGGAGGCAAACATTTATGATGAATGTTGATCCGATTACTTAACTAAGTCATGTTATTATTAAGCTGCTTGATTGGAATGTCATTATAGCCTTTTTACACGAAGGCACACATTTGTGATGCGTGTTGATCTGGTTACTCAGCTACATCACATTCTCAACTAGCTACTAGCTCTATTCATAACCCGAAGGCCAGCAGAATAGTTATTTTAGTTAAAAATTATACAACTCTTTTTTCAAATTTTGCCTACCTTACTGCTTTAGCTAATCATTCTCACAAAAATGTACTAATAATGCCATTTATTTGATTGGACTAAAATTATAAATGAGTATGGAAAACTCCTAGGGTGAATGGATTAACATCGTATCCTAATTAACCAGCATATTTAGCCCTAAGTAACTTAGGTCACTAATTTCACAAGCTAATAAATCTTCACAACCTAAAAGGCTATGTTTAAGACTAAATCTATCTTGTTAAGCTCTACCCATTGATGCATTCATTTAATTCACATCATGCAACCTAAATAAACTATCATACAAAATGAAAAATTCACACTCAAAGTAAAAACACACAACCCTAACACATTGTCCTCAATGTGAGAAGGGTACACAAACACACCTGGGGGGAAATTAACACATTATATGAAAAATATAAGAATAAAATACTAAAAAAATAAAAAGAAAAGGGTTAGAACATAAAACTGTCACATTGATTGAGGTGCTGATGGTGATGGAGGTGGAGGTGAAGATCACTTGTGCTTAATGCCCATGATTACTGCCCTATCTTATACTTGCTTTAAAATAGAGTAAGAGAGTTAGCACTCTAAAACATTTCAAATTATTAAGAACTTATTTAATTTAAAACAAATCTAACTACGCAATAATTTAAACCTAACTACTAAACATGCTAATTTATGGTCATTAGCTCATTAATCCTTTAAAACTCAGCCAAGATCAATTATTAGAGGCTTGCTTCCACCATTCTCGTTCAACATCAATTTTGTAGTTTGTGAGTAAGCTACAAATCACAAAATGATCAGAAGGACAATATTAATAAAGTTGAGAAAACCAATTAAGCTCAATAATGTCCTCTTTTCTAGCAAACTGTTATTGAAATATGGAATAACAAAACTTCCTAAATCTTCCGTTGAATCCAACAATTTATCCTTTAAGAAGGTGAGTTTCTTTCTTTCTTCAATAATCACCATCATCTCCTCTGCTTCTTTCGCTTCATGAACAGGGAATTTCATAGCTTCTTCAAACTCGATGTCTATTGTCATCTGCTCTTCATCCTTTTGTTCTTTAAAAGATTCGAACACATCAATTATACTGAATGAGCTATTCTCCTTCAAATTCTTTAATACATCATTCATGTTGAATGTCACTTGGTCATCTTTAATCTAAAGGATAAGGTGCTTTTCGTGGACATCTAATAAAGATTTTTCCATAGTCACACATGGTATATCAAGAACTGGTAAATAAAAGGGAGGGTTAGCACTTTCTTCATCCTCTTTCTTCGTCTCTTGGTCTTCAATAAGGTGGCGTTCAACTTAGTGTTCCACTAGTTCTTTTAGCTCTTTCCCATTCTTAAATGTGATAGCCTCATATTGCTCTTATTGATGTAATTCCATATTTCTCAGAGAGTCTTCCACACTTCTTTTACAAAATTCACAAGAAAGTTGTCGTACTTGAATCTCCAAATTGTGAACAGAAGCGGCATGATTTTTCTTTACTTGCTCAATTTGCTCTTCAAGTCTCTTTTGGCCCTCTTCTATATCTGTAAGCTTATCCAGGATCTTATCCAATTTAGAATCCCATGAACTAAACTCATTTTGTTAAATTCCTAATAGGTCTTGATGTCCTAAGTGAGTCCTTAAATTATTGGACCAATAGAAATTTTGGTGGTTCTGCCAACCTAGAGTGTACGAGTCCATATAAGGATGATGATTTTCCTATCTAAATTGGGGCTCATTGAAATTTACAAGAGTCCTTTGCTCCCTATAATAAACATCCTCCATGATCGTTCTTTGATCTCTTCTTAGCATTCAACTCTTCAGATGTCTCATTCTCACTCTAAGAAGTCTTGATGTGTCTCTACTTTATGCCCAAAAATTTTTTAATTAAAAAATACCTTAGATTAAAGAACTAAACTAATTGCCTACTTGGCAATAGTGCCAAAAACTTGATCGCAAGTTTTTATATGATAAGTTTTAATATTTTGACCTTGATAATACCGCAAGTGCACAGGTCATTCGCATAGTACCTAAAGTGTCGATCCTGCTAGGAGGATTAATATAATCCTAAAGTTTAAGGCTGAACACAATTCACAATAATTCAATAAACAAAACTAAACAAGAAATTATTCAATCACGCAATTAATTCCCAATAATCAAATTTGAAAATTATAAACAAGATAGCAATTGCACAACTAAATCAAGAATCAACCTAGAAACTACCAATTAAGAGAAAGGGAGTTTTAATCTGACTTTAGTGAAAACCTAATTGATTATGAAATTACTGAATTACCGGGTCTTGAAGGTCCTAGGGTGGATTACTCTCTCCCGATTTATAATCTTTAACCTTAATTTATAAACCCTAATTTAGATTATATAATTGCAACCTTTCGATTCAAAATTTACCCAAATCCTAAATTAGATCTGAAATTGTCTAATAACCTACCAAAACTTATGCACGATCTCTTGTTATGTAATTTTACTAGTTTGATTCAATTCTCAATCTATTAAATTACCTAACTCTCGTTAGCATAATTTAATGATATTCACTCGATTCACCCTCTCAGTTTGTTATCGAATTATTAAGAACAAAAATTGAATCACAATAACTCAATAAAACACAATAAATCAAATTTCATTAATCTCAAAGACAAAAAATCCCAAAGGTGAGTATAGACATCGATTATAATTCAATTCTATCATCAAACTATATATCCCAAATCTACAATCAAATAAAACTAAAATACATAGGAAATAGAACTTGAATGGACAATGGAAGGCCACGACTTAGAACGCTTCTTATTTCGGGAAGCACGTTGAGTCTGTGTCATCTTTCTCTTCCCTCTTCCTTCATCTCTTTCTTGATCTCTTAAAGTTCTCTCTTTTAGGGTTTCGTTGTGGTGGATGATCAAAGCTCCCTCTTTCTATTCTTGTTGTTCTATTTATGTTTGTTTATGTTTAGGATTAAACTAGGGTTTTTTGGAGGTTTGAAAGGTCTAAAAAATCCCTCGAAACACGAACTTGGCCTATGTCAAGCCTTTCTGTCATGATCGTGCACTATTAGGCCACAATCTTGGGCCATTGTTTTGGCTTGAATGTCTTCCGAAACTCCTCCGTTATTCAATATTGACCCTGAAACACTAGCAAACACAACAAGGTACCTCATAAACATAATATTTAAGCTCAAAAGCTCGTACTAACCCCTAAAACACTTAAAACACAAATAATTAACAAACCAACACAATTCTAACCTAAACACATACTAAATGATTGAATTAATAGCTAAACATATATTAATCTATGCCCTAAAAAATGATGCAATTTACACTTATCACTAAACTACCTGCTAAAATATTTTGCAACCTACAACTATCAGTCATATTGACACTAATTTTTCAATTTAACAAATAAACACATACTAAACTAACAGCTAAATACTTTATTTGATTTTTTTATGTAAACCCATTTCTAAAATCTTAAATACAATAAGTAATCGTTGTTTTTGGATTCATTTATAGTAACTAATGGTGTTGAAAGACCTGAGCTTATGTGATTATTACCTCGATTAATTTGTTTTCCTAACTCATAATGCAGCTGTATGACTAAATCTGGAGAGCTTGTTCTAAATTGTTTGATGGCTAGGTTTAATTAAAGAGCTTTTTTTAACTAAACATGACCTAAGGAAAAGCTAGGCTTAACAGAGCTTGTTGTTAACCTACAATTAATAGTTGTTAGGAGAGGTATGAGAATAACAATTCAGTGAAGTATGTTTAACTTTATGTAGGCTGAGATTGAATAGATGATTAGATCCTTAATGCATTCATCACTTTTCTCATTTTTATGTTGTTTCATTTAATTTTCTTTCATTAGTTTAGCTTCACTTTATTTTCTTATTTGAAATTAAACTAAATCCCCCCCTCCATAACCTAAAAAGCAATTATTTTCATTTAAAAAGCTTTACACACACTCTCGGTGTGATTGACCTAGACTTATCACTAGCTATAGTTTTAAGTCTATTTATTTTATGTAGTATTACAAAATGCTAGCATGTGTGTCTTGTGACATGTTCCATATTACTTAAGATATATGGGCATGTCTTACATCCATGTAACTCACTTTAAATATCTGGGAATATTTTTTACGAAGTTCATAAACATACACAGTCTAACTTTTGCCACTTTGGGAAAACTCCAAGAAGAAAGAAGAAGAAGGGAAAGAAGAGGAAGAAGAGGAGAGAGAAGCAGGCTTCTGCTGTTATATGGAGAAAGATCTTGTGTATGATCAGATTGTTTATTAGAGAGCTTAAAA
>JAOQML010117499.1:0-22178 GCA_027568935.1 Erythroxylum urbanii
AAAATAAAATCTCCTCCTTCTCCTTTACTTTCTACTATTCTCCCCCTATTTGTTATTAATAAAAAAGAATCATTTCAAATGCTTCAATATTTTGAAGAACATATGTTTGATATCAGTGCGAATCATCTTGAGGTCTTCTTCTATAGTCATACGTAAAAGTGCTACTTCCTCATGAAGATCACCTACTGAGTCACTGAGTTCATTAACCTTAGTATCAATTTCTTGAATATGTTTAACTAAGGCTTCATGTTCTTCCTTCTACTTTTGACTAGCTTCAGTCCATGTGATGAAATTCTTTAAGCACTTCGAATTATCGGTAGAGTCTTGTAGCTTTTCACTTTATAGATGAAGATACTCAGAAACAAAGGTTTTTCTGATTGAATCATCTAATTCGATAATTTCAATGGAGGGTAATTGAAAAAATTTTGTTTGTGGAGGAATGTCAAGATCATCAGGGTAAGGTAGTTGCAAAATGGGTTTTCCTAGAAGGTGTAGGATATCTTTGATGGAAGAAATAAAACCTATGGGTTTAAAGTGAACAAGTAAGTGCACAAAGGTTTCTAAATAGAAATTGATACCTTCAATTGTAATCTTTTTGTATCTTCCTTTCGATATTTTCCTAAATACCTTGAAACTTTCATCTACAGTTGATGTGCCAAAGTTGCTTCATGATGGTCTTAAAATATGAAAAGAAATATAAATGCCTACAGGCTGAGCTGTATGACATTCATCGTCTATATTCTTTATTGCAACTCAAATTTCTTCTTCTGTGAGATCATCTTGTTGCTTCTCATGGAATTTCTTCTTCTTGCCTTTATCTTTGTTGTCTACCAGTGTTGGACGTCTTGGTTGTACATCTGATGCAATCTTTATTGTTGTTCTACTTGTCACTAGATAGATTGTGTATTTTAGTCATCTTCAATGGATATAGTTTTGCCTTTTCATCTCGCAGAATACTATACAATCTTCTATTTTCAGGGCTAAGAAGATGTATCGTCTAATCGTTTAAAGTTACAGGTTCAACTTTAACTTTAACTTTCTATTTAGGAGATTCTCTAATGATAATCAAACCTTTGTTTTAATCAGGTATTGATTCTTCTATAATCTTCATCTTCAAATCTTATTTCTTTATTAGTTGAGGAAGATTTCTTCATCTTCAAATCTTCTTTCTTTATTCGTTGAGGAAGGTTGTAGATTGGTTGCTGCTTTTTAACCTTTCTTTTCTGAATCATCTTCATCTTCCTTTGTTCTTCTGCCAACTTGGAAGAGAGTTGTTGAGACTTCTTCTGCTCAAATACTAACTTCCTTTTTATCTCTGTCTCTCCAGATGATTATTCTGATTGAGTCTGAGGGATAAAGACAATTGTTTTACTAGGTTGTTGTTGTTGTTCTGTTACACTTTTAGAAACTTGACCAAGAGTCAGAATTTTTTGCTTCTTCTGCAATCTTGGTGACCTTCTAGACATATCAAGTCTTTCTGATTGAAGTGTCTCAGCTTTCCTCTTTAAAGGCACTTTGTGAGTTGATTGTTGAACCTTTACACTTTCCTTCCTTTCAGGAATCGTCTTAGTTTGAATTGACTTATAAGACGATTGTTCAACTTTTGTCAGCTCAGTTGAGATTCTTCTGGTTGAAGGTTTTACTTGTATACCAAATGAAACATATTCTTTTCTGTTTCTTCTGATTGAAAGCTCCCCCTTAGACTGTGCTTTCGATATGACATCTTTATCCGATTCAACTTTAGTATTAATCCCCATTCTGTATATAGTAGAGGTATTGATAAGACTCTTAATATTCAACTTTACTCTGTTTCCTCTATCAAGTAGGATTCCAGATTCTTTGAATAATCTCGTCAATAACATACCATAAGGTAATGAACCACTTTTCAGATGATACTCCTCCCGAGTCCTCATCATGTAACTTAGAATTAAGAATGAAAGATTAATAGGTTTGTGTGTGAGTAGATAAAATAGACATTGTTCATCACTCGTCATCACAAAATCCTTCGATCCCATTCTTGGTAAAATATGGTGAAGAAGAATTGAATGGAGAACCCTAGCCTTCGGAATTAGGTTTGAAGACTTCTTGACTCCTGGATAACTCGATCCATATAGCTGTCGATTGATGTTATCTTCATTTAAATG
This sequence comes from Erythroxylum urbanii, assembly GCA_027568935.1. Lineage (NCBI taxonomy): Eukaryota > Viridiplantae > Streptophyta > Magnoliopsida > Malpighiales > Erythroxylaceae > Erythroxylum > Erythroxylum urbanii. The sequence continues at coordinate 2,145 of JAOQML010117499.1, forward strand.
ACTTTGACCAATCCACTTTGTATTGTTGAACAGCTTTGCTCCTTCATTTGGACATTTAGTAACCCTTACAACAGAATCTCGTGACACAATCACTGACAATCTATCAACCACAAATACCAAGGTGTTATTTACCACCTTTGCATTTTTTCAGAACTCATATACTTCATTTGGATACACCAGTTCTCGTATATTGAAGAAATTTTCCCACCCAGCTGCTTTAATCTTAGGTTCGATATCCATTCGATCTTCCTTGAGAGTAGTGAAATCAACAAGTCTTCTATAGGCAAGAGGTTTCGACATTCTTGTAATTTGCAATATATAAACACTAAACAAAGAAACGTATTTCGCTTAAAAAAGCGAGGTTAGTATATAGAAATGATTGAGAAAGATAAGAACGAAAAAGATTTGATGTAAAGAACAGAGGATTGAAGCGCCTTTATTGAGAGCACTTTGAAGCAAGTCAGTTAAGAAGAAAATTCCAGAATGTAGAGTGTTGAGATTTTGAGAGATATCTTTTTATAAACACTCCTACACAACGTTTCTGTTACTAACATCTGTGACTGATTCACAGATACTTATTAATTGATACTACCGAGTAACAATTACCTTTACTATTCCTTATGACATTTGTGCTTCAATACGACGTATCATCTAGGTTATGGAGTTTCAGATGAATGATCATTTAACATAACCATGTTCAAACTTCATCTTATCTCCTTGAATCTGTCTTCATTTAAGGGTTTGGTGAAGATATCTGCCCATTGTTGATTCGTCCCAACAAATTGTAGATAGATAGTTCCTCTTTGTACATAGTCTCTTATAAAATGATGTCTAACTTCAATATGCTTTGCCTTGAGTGTTGTATTGGATTCTTTGAGAGATTGATAGCACTTGTGTTGTCACAAAAGATTGGAATTTAATCTTCTTGGATAGAATAGTCTGCTAATTGATATTTTATTCATAATATTTGTGAACAACAGCTTGCAGCTGATATGTATTCAGCTTCTGCAATAGATAGAGCAATTGAATTTTGTCTCTTACTTTACCAAGAAATTAGATTGTGACCAAGAAAGTGATAACCTCCTCTTGTACTCTTTTTATCAATCCTACCTCCAGCATAATCAACATCATAGTAGCCAATTAACCTAAAATCTTTACCTTTCTCATACATTAAGAAAAGATCAATAGAACCAAATTTGCCGATCCCAATTATTTTGCCCCGCTGGATGTCTCCAGAAGTTACTGATCCTCCTTGCTTATGATGGAGGTCTAGGAACATAGACCTTCTACCCTTCATGTGTCGCGAGCAGCTACTGGCTAAGTACCAATGAAGATGATCGATTCTTCCAAGTAGAGACATCTACAGTATATATTATATCCTTCTTAGGTACCTAAATTTTCTTGGGTCCTTTATGGTTAGTCTTATAATTATTCTTAGAATAATAATAAGAATACTATTTCTTCTTATTAAGAAGAAAATTCCTATTATGAAAAACATTTCTATTATGAATTGGATTTTTACCAGAGAAGCCTAAACCACTTTTATCATCTGGATATCTATAACTTCTAATCATATCATTCATTCTTTTTGTACTCTCTGAAAATTTTGATAAATTAGCTGAAAGAGTATTAATCCTTTGTTTTAACTAATTAACCTCCTCAGATCTATCTATAATAACTTTCTTTTTCATATCGTCTACTTATTTCTTAAGGCAGACATTTTCTTCTTCTAAGATTTTTATATTCTTAGAATTTTCAACAAACTTCTTTTTCAACAATTTATATTGTTTTAGAATAGTCAGAGAATCTTCTAACAATTCTAAATAAGCATGCTGAAGATCATTAAAGTCAGAGATTACCTCATCATCGCTTACACCTTTAGCGACCAAGCATATGTTTGTTTGTTCTAATGAATCTGAGTTGGATTCGTATTCAGACGAATCCAAATCTTCCCATATTGCCATCATGCCTTTTTTGTTTTCTTGATTCTTCTTTTCTTTTCTTTTGAGCAAGGGGCATTCACTCATAGCAGATGATAGAGCTTTTCTCATTCTTCAAATTGTTTTTGTTAATCCTTTTTAAAGAGGAATCTTTATTTGCTTTAGTTTTCTTTTTCCACATCCTTCTAATCTTTCTTGAAATGAAAGATAGTTCGTTTTCATCTTCACTTAAATCTTGATTAGATTCACTACCATCATCATTCTTAATTTCTTCAATCTTTAATGCTTTTAAAGATGAGCTTCTATTTTTCTGTATTTTCTGATTCTTTTGACCAGCCTTCAATGTTAATAGATTTGTCCCTTCTGGGTTTATCTTCCGCATCAAGCTCTACTTCATGGATTTTCAGTGAACCAAACAATTCATCTAGCTTAAGCTTGCTTAAATCCTTAGCCTCTTGTATTGCTGTTACTTTAGGTCTCCATCTTTTTGGAAGACTTCTGAGGATCTTTCTAACATGATCTTGACTATTGTATATTCTCCCCAGAGCTTTAAGTCCATTAATGATTGTTTGAAATTGCCCAAACATTTGATTAATAGACTCATCATCTTTCATCTTAAACAGCTCATATTGATGAACAAGAATACCAATCTTGGATTCTTTCACCTGGTTTGTGCCTTCATGTGCAATGGCTAATTTGTCGCACATTTCCTTTGTAGATTCACATCTATGAATCTTATCATATTCACTTATGCTTAATGCATAACTTAAAAAGAACTTGGCCTTTGAATTTAATTGAACACGAGCTTTTTGATCAACTGACCATTCATCACGAGAAATCATTTTCCCTTCATAGTCTATTGGAATATATGGACCACTTTCAATGATATCCCAAAGATTAATGTGTGTGGATTCTATGAAGAGCCACATTCTATCCTTCCAATAATGATAATCTTCACCATTGAATGCAGGAGATCTTGTGACTGAGGCATCGTCAGCTATAAAATATGTGATTCAGTCATAGATCTTTGTCCTCACTTTGTAATAGTATTTCTTGGAAATTTTGCTCTGATACCAATTGAAGTAAATCACTTGTTATTATAGAAATCACATAATATGTAAGAATACACAAGAAGGGGTTTGAATTGTGATAAATCGTCTAAGATTGAAATCTTTAAAAAACTTCTTGATTTTCTTAAAAGATTCAGAAAATTTACAAAACAACGCACATAATTCGTTTGAGTAATGCAACAACATAAATAGTATCTATTCTTCTAACAACATGAAATTAAAGAGATAAGGGTTAGAGAATATGACAGCGCGATTTATACTGGTTCACCCTTAACTTTAGGGTTACGTCCATTCCTCAGAGTATATCTAAGATTTCACTATCTCTTTCAACTTTTACAAGTATTATTTCACACTTCCAGAGTTTCTTCAGGTCTCTTTCACAAAGTATTCTTTATCTGTTATCGTAGCCTCTTGAAGCTGTAGCCTTCCCTTTCACTGAAAATATTTTGAGTTTTCTAAACTTACATTATAGGTTGACTTGATCTCTTTGCTTTCTTCTTTTCACACAAGCTATTTTTTACAGTATCGTAAGTAAAGAATTGAGAGTTGAAGGTTCAGGGTTGTAAGGTTGTGTCTTGTGTATGTTGCATTTTTTTTGTTTATGACTAGAAGTGATATTTATAGTCTAAATATCCAACGACCTTTTTGAAAACTGCTTGTAGAATCTTCAGAGATCAGTTGTTAGTTGAGTCCTATAACCAACTCCAACTAACTAACTAACTGACGTTGTAAGTTGTTCTTCAATTATAACGTCTTGATTTGTTTTGTATAATTTATCTTATATGTTTACTTCGTTTGATGTCTTCGCTTTTTTTGATGACTTCGCTTCGTCTAATGACTTCTCTTCGTCTGATGACTTCGCTTCGTCTCATGACTTCACTTCGTCTGATGACTTTGCTTGAATTTCATCTTGACTTAATGATTTGTGCCTCTTACATTTATCTGCACACTTGATAAACTCATCAAAACAATTCACACACTCTTCTATTATTATTATTATTTGACTTTCATCAAAATCAATAAAAGGAGTGAAGTCTCCTTGACTTAACAAAAGTGAGTATCTTAAGCAATTTAATGTCAATAATTGTTAAGTGTTATGAAATAATTAAACACTCAATTAAGTACATATCAATTTTCCTTACATTTAGCTTTTGGCCGTCCTCGGGCAAAACATTAAAATTAAGCTCAAAGACCTAAAAAAATAACATTTACTTATTTCCCATATTTCCCAAGAATATATAATCATAACAAAGATGAATAGGTTTTGAAAATCATAGCAAGAAGTCAACATTCCAAGCTTTTACGCATGATTAGTCAATATTCATTGTATTCAAGAACTGAGCAACTTAATGGTAGACTAAAATGTGTTTAACTAAAATATATCCACAGGTGCACTCAACACCATTCATGATCATGTCATTCCATAATTTTGCATATCATTGCATTTCTCCATCACTAATGTTCACATGCAAAATCATGGATCAAAGGACTTTTCAAGGTTGTAATGTGGGCAAAGGTAAGGTGAGATGTGTTTGGGTCAAGTAGCATGAAAGCCATCAAAGCTAGTGAAACAAAGCAACACTCAATGTGACATCAAGTGCACATGTTAACACTCATAAAAAACTAGGTACCGTCAGCTATGACGAATGCAATACTTATATTTCATAACACATTTCAGCTCTCACACTTAAATCACATGAAGCATATACCGATCCGAAAGAATCGCTCATACAATTTATGCCAACGATATATTGAAACCACAAGAGTGAACCTTCCAAGCCAACATCTACCTCATATTCAACATACTCAAATAACACATTTATTAAAACTCTAGGAAGATGCATTAATTATGAATAACTTTGCAAACTCATGGGCACTTCCTCCTTAATAAATTTATTTAAACAAAAATTTTTTCATTCTTTTTCATTTTCATTCATTCAATCTTTTTCATTTTCTTTTCTTTTCGTTTCTTGTGCTTTTCTCTTTTCTTTCTTTCTTTTCCTTTCTTTTTTTAAAATTAAAATAAACTACATTAATATGGGAATTTCAATGATAAGATATAAAATAACATCCCAATATTATAACCAACCCTCACATATATACACCCCTACACTTAAAATTTTGTACATCCACAAACTCAACAATCACAAATGGTCCACTAGCTTTATGGTTTGGGTAGGACATTTGGTTAAGTATAAAGCATGTAATGTGGCTGATACAAAAAAAGAAGGGCTAATAAGGCTCAAAGGGAGCTTAACAAGGAAAAAATCATGTTAATGGGGTAGGCTATTTGGCTAATGTAGCTTATAAAACAAAGAATGCCTAATCATTTCCATGTGGACGCATGTGATAAAAATGTGGTTGACAATGAGACTGAAATAAACTTGTTAGTCTAATAAGGCTCAAAATCTCACCAACTTTGTATACCACTAGTCACTACTCTTTTAAAAATAATGCACATCAACCAATCACAAGAGTAAAAATACATGCTAAAGTTCCTATAAAATTCTCTAGTCAATTCATACAGAAAATGAGAAAATGTTTATTTGTTTGTTTGTTTTATTCTTTCTCTCACTTTGATTGAAAACTTAAAATAAGTAAAACAAACAAATTCAAAAACATACATGCACATAAAAAGTAATGCGGAAATGAAAAGGAAAAGAAATTTACTTCCCTTGGGTTGCCTCCCAAAAAGCGCCTTTGTTTAAGGTTGCTGGTTCGACTCCTTCTTCTTCTCACGTGACAAAATTATGATCTTCAGGTATTATAGTTAGCGCCACTTCCACGCGAATTTAGCATCCTCCCTATCCTTAGACTTTCAATCTATACTGAGTCAATGCTTTATTGAAAGATCTCGAATGTCTCTTCACCTTTTTCCTCCTCATTTAATTCCTCTAACTTGTTAGGTAAAAGTAAAGAGTCATTCTCAATAATAAAATGGAACTCAATATTAACCTCTGAGTTAAAAGATATGGCCTTTTCTACCTCGAGCTCCTCCTCAACTTCTTTGACACAAGCAATTCGTTGATGATTCAGCTTAAAATTCTCAAGCTCCTCATCACTCTGTAAGGTTTCCGCACTAACGTCCATTAGGTATACCTCAGGTTGATATGGCTGCTCCTTTTCCATTTGTGATTCTAGATAGTCAATCCTTGCTACCATCTCACCCATTTGGCTTGCCGTTTTCTGGTTTCTAGATGTTATATGCCTCTTTTTGTACTAGAATTGTTGCAACTGCTATTATAGGCTCTGTTGAAATTGGAGATTATTAGCAATCACAACATTCATCAATTCTTCCAAAGGTGTACCTGAGTTTTGACAAGAAGCTTTTAGTCCACATGGGAATTGCTATATGTCATGCAAACTATCATGAAAGTAATTATGATGATTATCCCATCCATAACAAAAGTTAGGCTGATTAGTCCAAACATTATTATAGGATTGAGAATATGAGTTATAAAAGAAATTACTTCCATCTATGAAATTTTTTAATTTTTTTTCAAAAACACAAAACAAAACAAAAAAGAAAAGATCACAAAATAACTGAAAAGAAATAATTACGAACAAATATATACGAAACACCAATTAAATCATAAACAAAAACAAAAATACCAAACTTCCCAACAACGGCACCAAAATTAGCTGGCATCATAACGCTAGTCAAAATAAAATAACTAGACTTACTATTATAGCATTGGTGAGTTTAGGTTGATCAACCAGAGAGTGTGTGTAAAGTTTTTCAAATGAAATTAATCGGTGTTTAGGTTTGGGCGGGTTTTGGAAATAAAAAAATAAAATCAAAATAAACTAATAAAAAATTAAAGAAAACATGTGAAAAATGATAAAAATGAGGAATTCAGTAAGGACCTAGTTCTTTAGTTCAATCTGGGCCTACACCCTAATTAAACATATCAGTGATGGAACCTTTACTTCCTATGAACATGATGGCTAGTCAATGGCAGGCCTTTTAAATGCTTTTAGGGAACATTCATTTCTTTAAAATGTGATAGCAAATAATGCTTCAAATAATGAGGCTTTTTCTACAATTATATTATTGACCTACAACTCCTTACTTCATTTAAGTCCAAGTCTTTAAATCACAATGATATTATAGAATGGAAAATTAGTATTAAAGGACTTTTACTAATGAATCTTGTAGGAACTTATTGAGAAATCATTAGACTAGTTTTATTTCATAAGGCATACCACAAAGCTTACTTTATGTTATGGCTAGATCGCAAAGGGAGACAAAGGACTATGGACAAGATAAAGAGACTTATGAACTCTGTTGACACTCAGGTGCTTTTTAATCTAAAACTATAAACATTGAAACTCCTTTTTGTTAAATGCAAGTTCTCTTTATAAATTTGAGGTACAGTTATAAGGTTGTGCAATATAATTACACTAACTACCAAATGGAAAGAGTTCATTAACTAGCATTGCGAGAATAAAAGGAGTATGGAGGAGAATTAACTAACATTCAAGATATCTCTCAACAACATGATTTATGGAATACGGATTGAAAGGAATAGTACAAATTTTCAAAACATATCTTCACAGGAACATAGTTTCCTACAATTAATAATTCAATTCCTAAGAGAACAAATAATAACTCATTAATTGCATTCAACATGCAGTTAGGCTTTGGTAACAAAATTTCACTTTAAAGCTTGATCCGTTTTTACCAAATATTAGATGGTTCATGGAGGTTCCAAGCTCTTTTTAGGTTTACTAATAGCTAACAAAGTTCCATTGAGTTGAATATAAGGACGGTTGATCTTTAACAAGTTCAATGTATTAAGTTATTTTATAATGTTATAGTTAAAGACTTGGTCTTCCTTTGCCTTATATTTAAATCCTTATTGAGTGTTGATTTTCTTAGTAATTTTGCTACTGCTACTGTTTTATGCTATAACAACTTTGATTGTTGCATTTCTTTCAATTTAAACTCTTATTTTTATTAATATAATTAATTTAATTTCTTAAAAAAATTTATTTCAAAGGAAGAAGTAATCAATGTCATATAAGTTGCCTAATTTCCATAATCAAATTATATAGTCTAAAAGAAAAAAAGGGAATCACATATTCATTATCCAAATAAAGTGTACTTACTTGCACTTTTTACTGCTCATAAACATAAAATAAGAAGTTAGACAGGTGAGAGATATTAAAACAAACTTATGGAAAAAAAAAAGGATCATATAGAATAATTCTAACCATAAATAGATTGAAAATAGTAGTTTGTCACATTTACAACCTTTGTCTATATATGGCGAACTTACAATAACATAAAACACAATGAAAAAAATTGTATAACCAACTGGGTGGTTTTTAAATGTTGTGAACACTATTTTGTTTATAATGCTCTTAGCTAGTCCTCCTCTATACTATTCCCTGAGTCTTATAAATATCTTAATGTTTTGTCCTTGAGAACTAGTGCAATTTCTTTGAACCCTACTTGCATCAATATGTTTCTTTCATTTGTTTCTCTAAACACTAAGCACAACACTTGCTTAATACGAAAATTTTTTTCACATTACAATGAATCATATGTTACATCTTGCCAATTTAATGAAGTTTGACATACTTGATACCAGATACTCTTGTTGGGTTAATGAATATTTAATTTAATTTTATAAGAAAATAATGAATTGCCTCAATTAATGCTCACTAAAAGGTGTTTTTCCCATAAGTATTCCTTAATAAGGATCCTTAAATCAAATCCACATCCCATATCAATAATTGCTTTTTCTGGAAACAAACCTGAGCAAGGAGAACATGCTTAAGCTCAACTGCTTTGAAAGTTAGTGGTCTTTAGTATTAAACCACCAACACCATCATTATGAAAGAGAACTTTTAGCGTAAGCATCAAATGATTAAATGATTCATATGGCTATGAATTTCGTTCAAGAAAATAATAAATTAATGGTCATTTATGTCTGTGGTTTTAACTTAAATTTATACAAGAAATTATTATGGAACATAATTGTAAGTATCCATTCAAAAACATATAAACTGTAGATCATACTAGGAGATTTCAATTCCATTATTTATAGGCCACAAGCTAAAGGAAATATGAATGGTAAAAACTATTATGAAGACCTAAGGGAATTCGTAGAGCAAACAGGAGTCATATATTTGAGACATGAAGAGACATATTTCATATGGAGCAATAAACAAAGCTTTAGGTAATTAATAACAAAGGAGCTAGATAACACTTTGGTTAATGATCATTAGATGTTGAAGTTCCTTGAAAGTATAGTACAATTTATAGAGTTAAGGTTCTCAAATAATTCATTAATTATGATGCAAAATATCTTCATTAGTTGTAAGAAATTGATACCTTTCGTATTTAAAAATTACCTTACAGGACTATAAGGATTTAATATAGTATTCTTAAAGGAATTAAGGTCCCTATTTAAGGTATTAAGAACTTTAAGTATGTTAAAAAACTTCAATAAATAAAGCCAGGGCTAAAGAAACTAAATACTCAAAAGGATCCAATAATAAACAAGAACTGACCAAATATAGAAAAAAATGCTAATTATCTAACAACTCCATTATCAAAATCCTAACGATGGTATAGTTATAAGGTTCTTAGAGTTCAAACAGTCTTGGAATTATTATGCCTTCTAAAGATGGTTTAACACCTAAGGAAGATGAAGGCAAATGTTGCAATTTTGCCACAACATGTATTGTGGAGGATATTTTGGAGGCAAGAAAACCACCAAGAAGGTTCTTTAAAGTGGTTTGTATTGCTCTTCCCTTTTTAAAGATGCTCACAATTATTGCATTAGATGTGATAGATGCCAAAATGTTGGCAATATAAGGAAAAGAAATGAAATGCCTCTTTCTAAATTTATTGTGTTATTTTTAATGTTTAGGGTATTGATTACATGGGGCCTTTCCCAAAATATTTTAGCTTTGAATATATACTATTAGCTATTGATTATGTGATTAAGTGGGTAGAAGCCATCCCCATTAGGAAAAATAATGTTAACATTGTTTTAAAGTTTTTTGAAGGAATATATTCTAAGCATATACGGGACACCCAAAGCCATTGTAAGTAATGGAGGAAGCCATTTCCACAACAAATGGCTCAAAAAATTGATGAACAAGTTAGGAATCTGACACAAGGTGGTAACTCCATATCTTCCCCAAACCTCTGAACAAGATAAAATCTCTAATAAACAAATCAAAGGAATCTTGAAAAAGACAGTGAGCACATCAAGGAAAGATTAGGCAGCCCATCTTCATGAGGCACTTTAAGCCTACCGAACGACTTTCAAAACTCCTATTGGGACAAGTTCATATCAGTTAGTATTCAAGCAGGCATGTCACTTATTGGTGGAATTGGAGCATAAAGCTTATTGGGAAATCAAAGCTACAAACATGAGTTTAGATGAAGCAAAGGGCTAAAGAATGTTGAAGATTTCAATTCTCGATGAGCTCTGAAATGAAGTCTATGAAAGTTCAAAGATTTACAAAGATAAAACTAAGGTTATGCATAATAGAATAATCCTTCGAAGAACCGTCAAACTTAGAATGAAAGTCTTGTTATTCAATTCAAGGATGAGGTTATTTCCTAGGAAGTTGAAGTCATGGAGGAGTGGATCATTTCAAATTGTCTAAGTATTTTCGCATAGGGTGGTGGAGCTCTTAAACTTAAAGACAAATGAAACATTCAAGCGTAATGCCCAAAGAGTGAAACCTTGCTTGGGGGAATTTCGAGGAGCCAAAATCATTGAAAGTGTCCTCATTTATGATTCTTGATGCGACTAAGTCTAGCTAATATGACATTAAAGAAGATCTTAATGAGAGGCAACCTATTGGTTTGCAATTCTTTTAATTGTTTTATTTGAACAATTTTAATTTTAGTTTTTAAATAATTTTTGAGTAAATTTGATTTAGAATAGGTGCTTTGATTTTTTTTAGTAATATGCAAGCATAGTTAAAAGAAAAATGGAGTTCTATTTTATTTGGCAGAGGCAAACACAGGGAGTTGCCTTGACTGTGCCTTAATGCAGATTGGCTACACCTTAATACAAATTGGTCGGGCCCCTGCCCACCTTGGTTGTGCTTCATCAATTCCTTTAGCTAAACACTAGATCAAAGCTTGTAAACTTGATTGTGCCCCACTCTATTAATGTTGTGTACCTCACAATAAAACCCTACATTAACTTTGCCCTACCTTTATGTGTTTGTGACAAGATAGTTGGAAGTCAAGCTTTGTATCGAACTATGCAACAATGGAAATCAAGTTATGCTCAACTCTCATTATTTCCTTTTCTATCTGTGTGTGATCACATTGAGGATAATGTGATTTTAAAGCATGAGGTGCATGTTTCAACTTGTTTTGTTTATTACTTTGTTTAATGTTTACAAGGTTTTGTTTTCTTATTTTTCAAACTGTTTAATGTTTAGATCATTTAATGCTTTAGTGTTTTTAATCAATTTTTATAGATGGCCTTAAAATTTGTAAAGCAAGAGTTTGATAATTAAATGGAATGAGCACTAATTGTTAATTTGGATGGTTATGCTTTTCCATTGCCTTAAACAATTGGTAAGAATTTGAGCCTTTAAGATTGAATTTCAATGGTTATTCTTTTAAGTGAACATTCTTGATTGTTATATTGCTAGAACTTGCTTAGGTATGCATTTCAAGATCACATGAAAATTGCGATTGAGAATCAAAATGATTAAAGCAACTAGGTTTAACTACTTAACTTAGAAGGCTGACCTTTTATACATCTTTAGTGAGCCAATTTTGAGCTTTTTCCCATGTTCTTTCTTTTACACAATATTATGAGCCATAAACTATTTTATCATATTCTTTCAACTTGTTTGACCTTCCATTAGGAACAAGAGCATTTGAGGAATCTAGTGATTGAGTCATTGTGTAAATTAAAGTATGGGGTTAATTTGGTTATCCATGTTGTTTGGGGTTGAAATTTCATTTGAATAAAGTATCGTTGTTACAATTGTGAGTCCGTTCATGTTAAATATAAAAAAAGGATCAAAGAAAAGAAAGTTGATATTCCATAGGGCCAAGTGATAATGAGCATAGCCGTGGTTTTTTCAATAATGTTTCAAAAAAAGAATAAATGAAAAAATAATATAAGAGGGACCCGATCCTTAAATTAAAGGGTACTATAGTAAAAGGGTGGAGATGTTTGAAAAAAAAATGTTTGGGAGTTGTGAAGTAGTATGCTTAATTGCTTTACTCTTAGAATTGCTCTTGTACTTAATGATTAACTCACTTTTCTAAATGACATACCTTTACGCTAGTCCCATTACACCCAAAAGAAGAGACCATTTGATTGGTGCCTGATTGTGGTTAAGTGATGGAGATTTGATTAATAAACAAGCTTATGGAGATATACTTTCATTGAATGTTAAGAGTGTAAACACTTCCATGATCAAACACTGGAGAGATGTTGTGAGGAAGTGACATTTTTGGGTATGCATGGAAGGGCTACTGGTTTGCTTTACTATAAGTTTTGCTTGATTTGAGAATATTTGTGGAAATTATTGAAAGGTTTGTTTTGATTTTATCTAATAAATTTTGAACTTGATAAAAATCTTTCTTGTTTGTTTTTTTTTCCTTTAACTTTGCTTGGGGACAAGTAAAGCACTAAGTGTGGGGTAGTTGTTATAATGCATTTTATGTTAGGTTTCGGATAGTTTTTTTCAATTTTTAGTCTTTTCTAATATATTTGTTCAAGATTGTTGTTAGGTGTTTGTCTTTTAGTTTTAGCTTTAAGGACTTGAGGAGAAAACATTAAAAAGGTCAGAGAATATTCATAGGACATCTTAAGATTTTAAGGAAGCCCATATGTGTAGCGGTTCGAAGTCGTTTGGATTAGCAATCATTTGTTCAAAGTAAATCTTATTTTGGCAGAATTAGTAACCTGACCACTGGAGCTTTACATGGATATTTTTTAGGCTTATAACATCCAAATGAGGGGATTCAAAAGCTAAAATTTAAGCCAACATCTTGGGCCATAATTCCTATGCAAAACTCGAGGTCCAAAAGTGCTATTTTGAGGGGCTAAAAAGGTTGAGAATGAGATATGAAATCTGTCCCGACCTAGTTTGACCTTCCTTTGGTTTTTAGCCTATAACTTTAGTTATAGAGCTTTGTTTTAAGAAAAAGAGAATCCGTTAGAAAGTTGGGAGGTGGAGCCATAACTTATGTAAAGAGATTGTGACCTAAATAGGATGGAATAAAGGTCAGAAAGAAGAGAGAATTATCAGGATGAAAAGAGAGATGCAGAGGGAGAATCAATGGAGTTTTGTCATCAACATTGATTGAGAGCTGGAGAAAGAAAACGAGAGTTTCACTCCCAGTCATCATTCATGGGTTCTTTTGTTCTTTATTCTTTCGAGTTTGCAGATTTTTCTTGTTTTAATTTCTTCTTGATATAATGGATTCATTAATTTGAATTTAATTGATATAAGTATTATTTTCACTTTAATGATGGGATAAATTATTCTTACCTAGGGTTTGCATCTAGATTTAATTGAATGTGTTGACTTAATAATTCCCATTAATATGTATCTTGCCTAAATTGATTGTGTTGTGTTGAATGCTAGGTTAATAGATTGGCCACCTATTAGTCTTAAGATATTGAGTGAAGAATCAAAAGATGAAAATTGATATTGGAACTAAACAATCAATTACCCTAAAAATGAATTAGAAATATAAGTTATAGGGATAGCTTAATTCGTAACTTGGAATGGTTAGTTATTTTTAGTTTATGAATATGAGAACTATTAAATTGATAGGTGCTAATTCGGTTAAAGAGAGAATAAAGCTGTAGATTATATTATTGGAACGTTTAAAAATTTAGGCTTGAAATTGAATTGAAGTATAAATCCTAGGTTATCTTTAAAAGGTTTATATTAATTCTTTGTAGTTCATTCTTTTTGTTTAATTTCATAATCTCACAACCTCTATACCTTTTAAATTTGATTCTTTAATTTCTTGTTTTTAAACAAGTGATTATAATTAACAACTTCCTTGTGAGACAACCTTGGGACGTCCATCATATACTACAGCAACCTCATATACTTGCGAGTCATGCGTTTAGGTATTGTTAAGTAGAATACAACATTTATACCTTAGGACTTCAAGTTTGTCCCTAGTTTTTATATTACAATAAGAGAGGTTTGAAGTTAAAGTGCTATGATCCATATTCCAGTATCTTCTGAGCTTGGGACGGAGAGCTGAATATGAATAAGTAGATGTTGTTATCATTTAGTATTACTTCCTATAATCCAAGCCTCCATCATTATCTTGTAGCCCAAGCATTCATGGCCTAGAATAAGGGCCTTTTTCTTGTAAAGAATACTAAAAGAGTGTCCTCCCATTTTCTCATTCCTTCTCTAAGTGTCTCAAGTTTAGGTGCAATTATGTCTTTCACTTTGAAGGTATTTAGTGTACAATAATGAAGGTTAAGGACTCATGAAAAATCATCCAGAACATGTTTCTAGGATTTCCTAGAGTTGCTATTAACCAATGGATTTCTAGCAATGTTCCCAATTTCTGAGCTTGATTTCATAAAGTGAGAGGAGTGGGGACGTAGTCTTGTAGCTAGGAGCATAACCTAAGGAGGGGGGGGGGGGGTTAGTAGTTTGTTCATGAAAGTTGTTAGAAAGAGAGGGGGTGTTAGATAAGAGAGGAAATTCCTCCTTTGTTATAATGGTGGAGTCTAATGTCAAACTGGTAAGGCAAAGAGGTTTGCACTGTAGTTAATAACCAACAACCTTAAACTCTTGCTTGAGACATAACAAAGGGAGATGTAAGAATGTAAAATGATAAGGTAAAGAGAGGAGTGGAAGATCAAAACATTAACAATGTTGGAGGAGGGGAAGGGAGCTAGTGAAAAAAGGAGTAGGCCTGGAGTAGCAAGGACGTTACCATGCATCCCATACAAAAGAATTTGGAGAGAATCAAGAACTTCTCTCACTACCAAGACTTTCATCCCCACTAAACTCTTTACAACTCTATTGATTGATGGGCTTCATAGTTCCTTACCCCTCAGAATTATAGGAGACATATTTGTTAAGAAGAAACTTATTACCCTATCAGATTATTTAAAGTAGTAAAAAAGGACGAGATTGGTACTTAGGAGGAGTACAAAAAAGAGTAGGAAGAAGAAGATCCATAAAATGATACCAAAGAGGAGATTATATAATCAAAATCAATTGAAAGCAATATTAAAGTCCTTCCATACATCATTTTGACAAAGATAGTTGATCAAAGGAGTTTTGACATTCAATACACAATTAGTGATATTTACATTAATATGGCACAGAGAATATAGAGAAAATATTAATATTATATCTTATGCTGCGTTAAAAAGATTGAGTTAATTTCTTTAAAAAAATTGGGTTAGGAGAGCTGGAACCTAGTAAGAGAGTTATGTACTTGGCTGATAATTCAATAAAAGTCGTGGAGATTTTAAGGAAAACTTAATGATAAGAATTGATAGGTTCATACTCTCAACATAAATTTTATATTCTAAATATTAATGACAAAGAGGAAAAGTCAACTATAGCAAGAGACAATAACTTATGTTAAAAGGTGAATTAATACTTAGAATTATAAATAAAGAACTTAGAGTTTTATAATGTTGAGATGCCACTTATGCTTATTAATTCAAAATATACATATTCATATATAATATCAAATTATCATGTCATGAGTATTATTCTCTTTTAAAAATGATTTTGAATGAATTATATTAACATATTTCTTTATTGAATTACAATAATATAGATTCTTTGGACTAAAATAGAAAGTCTTAACAGTTGATGTAATATTTTAATTTAATGAAAATTGTCATTTATTTTTATGAACAAAGTTTTGTGGATTGATATCTAATAAATAATTGATAAAAAGTTTATGATAATTTAATGAAGGAATTACATGATAATTTTAGTTTTAGGAGTTGATCGAGATAAATGAAAATCAAAGAATTTTAAGGCATAAGTGTAATTAACCCTAAGTTCAATAAGTAAAAAAAAAGGGGAAATTTTGACATTTTTAAGTCCTACCCAACCCAAGCCAAAGAAACCTTTATGAGTTGTTTGGTTGAATGAAATAGAAATTCTATTCCTATATTGTTCCCAACGTTTACGTATTGTTGCGCTTGGTTAAAAAAATGATGTCAAATAGACATTCTTAGGTGTTATTATTCCCGGAATACATAAAGACAATCATACCTTGTCTTTAGCTATCCTGGGTAACTAGGAATAAATTTTGCCCAACTATATGACCGTTCTATCCTCGTCAGAGCCTCTGCCTTGCTCTCATCTTCAAGCCCCTGGCTCTTGTCTCTGTCGCTCTTCTCCTCCTGGCTCTCGTCTTCATGTTCTCGTCTTCAAGCTCTCGTCTCTGGTTTCTGAATCGAATGGAATACATTTTCAATTACACCTCTGGTTATATCGATCGCACCTCTGTCCCTTTCCCCATGTTCTCTCTCTCTCTATACATACGTACGTGTTGAAATGTGCATTTTGTTTCCTTTTCTCTTTCTGTTCTTTAGAAATTTCAAGGCTCTATTATTTGTCAAAGTTCTCTTTTTGAAGTTGGATGTCTTCTGCTTGAATTGGTCTTTGGTTCTAATATTTCTAGGGTTTTAGTTTGTAATTTTTGGCTCATATGGGTGATTGAACTTGGGCTATATGATTTTGACTGTAACTTGATTTGATTTAGATTACCCTTTTTGTGGATATTTGTTGTAGTAGCTGAAAAGTTTTGCTTAGACTTTTAAAGGGCAGAATTAGGTATGTTTCGGCTTGGATATGTCTTGTTTGACTCTAATGTATTCATTCTCAAGTGGCAACTTGAGCGTAAAAAAGTTGTAGTTGCCTTATGGACAAATGATTGAATTTGGCTTAATTTCTTTGCAGGATGGGATTTTACATCTGTCGTAAGTTATTTGTTCAAATGTGAAGGCTTTGAAAGGGTGAACAAAGGTGTACGACTGTTGATCGCAGCTTCTAGGTTGAACATTCCTGGTTTCAGTTGCAATCTCATGCCTAGGGTATCTTCCGAAGGTCGCCACTTCAGTTTGTTTGGGGTCCTTTACATTAAATCTTATTAGTTATGACCTTTTTATTTCGGATGCAATTAGTTCTGAGAAGTAGTTAGTTTGACCTTGTGATTGAGCGTCTGGTTATTTGGTTGCTATGGTGGAAATGGAGTAAAGCGAAGGAGAGACCTGGAGAAAGTTGGTGTAAAAGATGCTACCTCCAGGAACTTCTCTCCCTGAGAATGAGGTTTAACCTGATAACTCCATAGCTTTGGAGATTGAAGGCCCACCGGTGTCTTACAAAGTCCCTAAAGTTGAATCTCTGGATGTAAATTCACATGCAATCCCAACAGTAGAGCCCCTCTCAGAATCACACAGATATGTTGGAAGTTTTAGTCTTGTTGTTGTTGAGCCAATACCCATACCAGTGTCTGGCATAGCTGGTGTGACAAGTTCACCAACTCAAAGTCCTAGAGGATCAACAAGCTCGGAGTCTGTTGTTTCTGTATTACAAAACCCTAATCTTTTTTAACCTCAGCTTCAGCTTCTCCTAGTTTAGTCCACAATCTTCCTACTAATCATTCGAAATCAGTAGGCAATGAAGTGAAAAGAGTGTCAGTTGTGACATTTAATACTGTTATTAGATCTGACAGGAAAGATTTAGATTTGCAGAAGCCAGTTTATCCAGAGTATGTTGAGGTGTCAAAAGAAAAGAAGAAGAGAAGGAGCAAACTTTGTTACAGTTGTGGGAAAGGGAAATGGGAAACCAAAGAGTCTTGCCTGGTTTGTGATGCTAAATATTGTGGCAATTGTGTCCTGAGCGCAATGGGATCAATGCCTGAAGGTCGCAAGTGTGTTACATGTATTAGTCAACCCATGTTTTTCAGCATTGAGTAGTAATTTGGGGCGCAATTGTTAACTTGCATTACTTTCCTCATCTGCGGTGCATGAGTCAATCTTTAAGAAAGTGACTATCCTTTGGCGGTGAATGTTTATGGGCTACTGTTAATGAAAAAGAAGCCTTTAGTTTTTCTGATTTGTTCAATTGCTCATTGGTTTCACTTCTACTCTTCCTGTGGCTTATGTTTTATTATTGTCCTCATGATCATTTGCTGAGTTTGACTTTCTCTATGAAGTGGTGATGGGTCTGTTCATGCTTCATCATTTTAGTTTTTTTACTGTCATTAATAGGCAACTTTGATTTGCTTCGATAAGAAAAAGAGCAGATTTAATGGTCCGCAAAAGATCTGTTTGATTTTTGCTGGACAGGCATCAACATGGTTTGTCTGAACGCTGTTTTCACTGCCTGTGCCGCATGGTCAACCTCATGTGCAGAGAGATGAAGCTAGCAACTATACTGCAGTTCCAAACTATTTAGAACAGAAAAAAGCATAGAAACTCCTTTTAATTGGTCCTCAAGGCTCTGGAACCAGCACCATCTTCAAGCAGGTTTTCCCTTGTTTTGGTATTCTAATTTTATGTGTTGTTTTTATACAGGTAGATGATGTACATATGCAGCCTGCACATTATGGGGCAGGTAGGCAGCTGTATTATGAGTGAATTTCTTGCCTAGTGGCTCGTGGTTACATTTGTAATTTAAGGAGTGATTGTAGGCACTCGCAGCCATTTTGTTTTCTACTTTCAGTTTTTCAAATATTATACAGTGAGTAGATGCTATAATTTTCTTTGCATCATTCATTATTTTGGTGTCATTGCATATTGACCTAAATGATAAGAAGAGTTCATGGATGTAAATTGTTTCAACTTGCAAATCATTTGCGTTGGGATTAAGAAGTTTCCATGAGGAGCAGTCTCTCTCCCTCTCTCATGCAAATTTTTTCTTTTCTTTTTGATGCTTCCATGAAGACTTTTGGTGTTCTTTTCACTTCTTTTTGTTGTTGCACAAATTTAAACACAACAATTTACGATTTATTTTATATGATTGCTTTACTGTTTCTGTATGTTATGTGCCTTATGATTGTAGTTGCGAAGTGAAGCTGTGGTTAGTCATGTACTTGAAGCTCCACAGCTGCGTGAATGGATTGAAGAGGCCACTGCTGTTGGGAATCCTAATGCTTTGCTTTTCGCTTTGAAAGTCAGGGAGAAGGTTTCTGTTGATAGTGTTATGTTTGGAAACATATTACCATATCCATTCAGCCCTAGTAAATTTTTTTCTCCTGACCATTTGTTCTCCCTTGCAAATTGCTTCAAGGTATGTTTTTAAGGCATGAATTTGTTAAGTTTTTAACTGTATCAAGACTGAATGCATGATAGTCTTTGTTATTTTTAATGTTAATATTGGCAGGAATCTACATTTTGCCAGCCTCGAGTTCACAGTTTATGGCGGGTCCTGGTAAACATTCTTTTTCCTGACAAAATTTTACAAGGTGAAGACGTAGGGTCAGCTTGTAGTAATCAAAAGAAGCACAAGAAAAGTTGGAAGTCTAATTCATTTTAAGGAAGAAGTTTCAAACAATATCCAGTCCTTTTGTGAAGTTGTCATAGAGGGATCTCTTCTTCAATCATCTCACGACCGCAAGCACTTGGCATTTGATATACTGCTACTTCTTCTCCCAAAATTACCCACATCATTTCTTCCCTATCTTTTGTCTTACAAACTTGTACAGTGTATGGTGGATGTTCTTTCAACAAAGGACTCTTGGCTATATAAAGTTATGCAGCATTTTCTTAAAGAATTGTTGGATGGGTAGGAAATGACGATATGAGACTGGTAGCCCCTGTAGTAGCTTTACAAAAACGCAGTAATGGGAAATTCGATTGCATCACCAGGACAAAGACTGTAAAATCTTTGTTGTCAGAAGTCAATACAGAATCTGGCTTCATGCTTTATATTTAAGAATTAACGAATTTATTTGTGACTGGTAGTCAGATGATTGATGTACCTTCAGATGAGAATCAAACTAATAATAAAAAGAAAATTAATTATAATAAAAAATTTAATAATAATAATAATAACAGTAA
>JAOQML010117517.1:0-22169 GCA_027568935.1 Erythroxylum urbanii
TTACACACTCAAGCCTATTTTTCAAAAATCCTATTTATTCACAATTATACCGGGAAATGTCATGAATGCATGTACAATCATTTTTCATGTACAGAAATCATTGTTCACAAATGCATGAGCATGAGATGTGTTTTCCTAATTTCTCACGTGTACCTGTTTCTATAATTCAACCTGTTATACAGAAACGGGATGTTACACTAAGTGGTTTAGTGAGTCATTCTGTCTCACTGGTAGGAAATGGGCCGACTTAGCCAATTAATTCACTACAACCCATATAGCATCGTTTTACCTCGAAGTCTTTGGCAAACCCATTATGAAATCTATGGTGATTTGTTCCCATTTCTTCTCTAGAATAGGTAACGAAAGTAGCTTCCCAATCAGAGCTTGATGCTCAGCCTTAATCTGCTGGCAAGTTAATCACTTAGCTACATATTCTGCTACTTGTTTCTTCATCCCTGGCCACTAGAAATGCTGCTTCAGTGTGTTATACATTTTGGTGATACCAGGATACATAGCATAAGTTGCTACATATGCTTCCTCTAGAATTTCCTTTCTCAATTCATCCATATTAGGCACATACAGTCTCTACTTTAACCACAGTGTCTCATCTCTCAGCTCAAACTTAGAATCTGGATTCACCTTTAACTTCTCAATAAGTTTCACCATATTAGGATCTTTCCTCTGAACTTTTTTGATCTTGTCTTGTAACATCAGTCTCCACTTTAGTATAGCTATCAATGCCTCATTATGTTCTAAGTTCAACTTCAAATTCAAAGCTCTCAATTGAATTAAGCTCGGTAACCTCGATAACTAAATATGAGCTATACTGCTATTCGACTTCCTACTCAGTGCATCTGCCACCACATTAGCCTTTCCCGAATGATACGTAATCATATAGTCATAGCGTTTCAACAACTCTATCCATCTCCTCTATCTCATATTCAACTCCTTCTGACTTAGCAAACACCTCAAGCTTTTATGATTAGTATAAATATGAACACTCTTCATATAAGTAGTGTCTCCATATCTTTAGAGCAAAAACAACTGAAGCAAGCTCTAAATCATGTACCAGATAATTAATCTTATGAGACCTTAATTGTCTCATTGCAAAGGCTATCACCTTACTATACTACATCAGCACACACCCCAATCCTTGATGTGAAGCATCACTGTGTACTACATAACCTCCTATTCCCGATGGAATAGTCAACACCAGTGTTGTAGTCAACCGATGCTTCTGTTCCTTAAAGCTTTTCTGACAATCATCATTCCATATGAAAATCACATTTTTCCTCAGAAGTTTTGTCAGAGGGGCTGAGATTAATGAGAACCCCTCAACAAACCTCCGCTAATATCCGGCTAATCTTAGGAAACTCTAAATTTTTGATACATTCTTCAGAGCCTCTCACTTCATTACTACCTCTATCTTCTTTAGATCTACTTGAATTCCTTGCCTATTCATTATATGACCCAGAAATATTACTTGAATCATCCAAAACTCACATTTACTGAATTTGGCATATAGTAGTTGTTCCCTCATAATCTGTAGGATCACTCTTAAGTGCTTAGCATGCTCTTCTCTTCTATTTGAGTACATTAAAATGTCATTAATAAACACAATTAAACGATCTAGGTAAGGCTGAAACACCTTATTCATTAATGCCATAAATGTAGCTGGGACATTAGTTAAACTGAACGACATTACTAAGAACTCAAACTACCCATACTTGTTTCTGAATGCACTTTTTGGTACATCAGTTTCTGCTACGTTCAACTAATAGTACCCAGACCTCAAGTCCAACTTAGTGAACACTTGAGCTCCCTGCAACTGATCAAGAAAATCATTGATTCTAAGCAATGAGTATTTGTTCTTCACTATTACCTAATTCAATTGCCTATAATCAATGCACAATCTTAACATTCCATCTTTCTTCTTTACAAATAAGACTGGAGCTCCCTAAGGTGAAACACTGGGTCTAATGAACCCCTTTTTAAATAATTCCTACAACTGATCCTTTAACTCTTTCAGCTCCACAGGTGCCATCCTATATGGAGGAATGGATATAGGAGCAGCACCTAGAATCAGATCAATTGTGAACTCTGTTTCCTGATTTGGAGGTAAGCCAGATAACTCAGTGGAAAACACATCCAGGAATTCCCTCACCATTAGAATGTCCTGCAGATTCTGCTCAGTTCGAGTATCGATGACGTGGCCCAAGTAATCCTCACATCCTCCTTGTATCAACCTCAACGCATTTATAAATGAGACAAGCCTAGTTGGCACTGCCTGACTAATACCTCTGAACACTACTCTCGGTTGATGTGGAGATTCTAATATTACCTCCTTTGTATAGCAATTCATAATGGCCTTATGAGTAACGAGCCAACCCATGTGTAGGATAACATCTATCTCCTTTAACTGTAACATAATCAAGTCTGCCTCCAATTCTGCTTGATCAATTCAGATTAAACACCTCTTGCAGACCTCTCCTATTACTATGGTACTACCTATCGGTGTACTCACCTTTAATTCATGTTTCAACAGTTCTCTATCACAATGCAGTTTAGATGCTAGATGTAGTGCGACAAAAGAATGTTTAGATCTAGGATCTAGCAATGCAAAAGCTTTATAATTAAAGATAAGCGACACACTTGTAACGATATCCTGAGAATTCTGAGCCTCCTGTCTAGTCATAGCATAAACACGGGCCTGAGACTGTGGTTGATTGCTTTGCACCTCAGTCCTACTAGTAGCACTCCCAGAACTCATTTGTCCTCTACCATGGCCTTTTTGTCCAGATCCACTAGCTCAGCTCTGCTGGACCGTAGTTTTAATTGCCACTCCTTCTCTTCTACCAGAATATGCTCCATATACCACAGAACAATTTCTGATCTGATGATCAAATGAGCCACATCGAAAGCAGGCTCCAGATAGTTTCTAGCATTCACCACTGTGCTTCTTTCCATAATACAAAAAATTTGGCAACTGACTCGACACTGCACCTCTTCCACTGCCAAACTGCACAAAGCTACCCCTCTGTCTAAACCCCGACTGTCTTGATCGAATCGTTGGTCTAAAAGATCAGTTTTGAGGCTTACTGAACCTTCTACCAGAACCACCTTAAGATTCACTGGACTTCTTCAGTTTGGAGTTAGATCTGTACCTAGATTAACTGTCATTCAACAATTGCTCGATTCAGATTAAGGTAGTCCATAGTTCTGAAAAACTACCCAGGTTAGAAATGGCTAACCTCATTCGAATCTCCATGTTCAGTCCATCTTCGAATCTCTTGTACTTGTCTTCCTCAGTAGGAATTAAGGCAGTAGCATACCCCCCATCAGCTCATCAAACTTGATCTCATGCTCAGTTACTAATAAACTTCCCTACTTTAAATCCAGGAAATCCTTCATCTTTCTGTCCAGGTAGATTTTGGGCATATAATTCTCCTTGAAGACACTCAGGAAGTCTTCCCATCTCAGATTACAAGGCTTGATGGTACTACCTAGAATAGTCTTCCATCACTGGTAAGCTTGGTCTTGTAATAAGGAAACTGCGTAGTTGAACTTCTCGTCTGGCTCGCAATCCATCTGATCAAAGACTCTCTCTATTCTCTTTAGTCATCCCTAAGCTTCTGTAGGATCTGTACTTCTATAGAAGTCTACAGCCCCCTGCTTTCGCATCATATCGTACCTCCTTTCCCTTCTATCGGGAATTTGAGGAGGCATTCTCTCATGTTGAGACACAGATGACTCTCTACTGGCTCTTTCTAATCCTAGGTCAGCTGATTGTCCCACTTGATCGCTTATGTAATGGTAATAACTTCAATTACTATTTGCATTTCTCACGATATTTCATTCTTAAGATTTTTATATATCCCTATGGATACGAACCATGCTCTGATACCAACCAAACTGTGGTACCTCGCTCCTATCCGACACATGCCTGTACATCCTTCGAACATTCGAGCACATGCCGACGGAAGCAGTGCACCAACTATATCACTTTCACTTTACTCATGGCATCATAAATTAAAAACATAAGAATCACATGACTAAAACTAAAAAATTCCTCATTTCATTTCATAAACAATATGTACATTGTCTCTTTACAACGTCATCAATATATGTACATTATTAAAAACTAATCAGACTTTACATCTCTGTATAACATGCTACATATATGAGGAATTATACAAAAATTTATCTAAATGCCTTAGTCCTAGCTGACCAACCTTTGGGCCATGTATTATATGCAAAAGTTGTGTAAAATCTCTTCTAAGTGATCTTAGAAGCTAGGTCGACGCTCTCTCGAACTTGAAAATGTCAACGTGCAATTTTGGTGAGTGTTGCTCTATGAGTTATCCATCATTGATGGCTCACTTTTTGCACATAACATAACAATTCACACAATCACATAATTCGTATTCTTTCATTCATCATCATGTAGCATCTCAAAACTCTTTGTACACAATTTTCACATTTCTCATTCAACATAATTCAAGAATATCTTACAATTATTCAAAACGTATATACTTCAGGTGTAAATGCAATGCTCATGAGACTCATGTTCATTTATTTTGTTGTTGTGACCGAGTTCCTTTTTCACTGTCTCATATCCGTTATGGATACCGGGCTTATTAATACTGTCCTTTATCCATTGAGGATACATGGCTTATTTTACATATTGAGCTAGAGGTTCTTACCACATTCCAAGCTTTAAGCTCTTTTTACTGGCGACTCCGGTCATAACTACCTTTATGTTTCATGCATTCGTGTAATGGAATGCATCATACTTATTCAGTCAATCATTGTGCTCAATATTACACATTCATAGTCTCATTCACATTTTTCATCAGACTTTGGTCCGACATTCAACATTTAAGTTAAGAAAAAACATATTAAGTCAAATTCACATTCAAAGAGCACTTCTAATATGTCATTCATGCATCAAACACCTTGAACGTTCAATGTATGGAAATTATCAACCCAATTTACTATCTGGTATCCCTTTTTTGTGACCTAGCACCTATCAACCCAATTTACTATCTAGGATCCGTTAAGGATACTACGCTTATTTCATATACTATCCCGTAACCGTTGTGGATACCAGACTCATTATTTTCTGAGCCTGTGGCTCTTTGTGCACAATCTTGAGTTTTAAACTCTTTTCCATCCATTGGCTACTCTGGTCACAACTCCTTTATCTGATCATGCATTTCAATGTAATGAGATGCATCAATTCACATAACTTGCTTTCAATACTTTTCATTCAATGTGCTCATGTCATATATCAACTTCTTCAGATCTAAGTCTAACATTCATCATTCAATTGTTCATACATTTTACATTACACAAACAATTCAACAAAAGCTCATATAATTGAGTTTACAAATCTAAGTTAACTCACAGTATGCTCCAGAATAGCTATTGCCTTAATGATCGGGCAATGTCTGAATGATGGTGATCAACTTGTGTGCCTATAGTCAAGCAATACACACATAGTTCACAATCACTAATTTGTTCAATCATATGAATATATAGTCATTCACATGTATATGAGTCATATTCAATGCATGCTCAATTGACCTTTCTGACTATGTATTCTTAATCACAAATATTGACCATTCAATTATTATAGCTTGTATATTACCACTTTGCATTCAGGTTTATACCTTGAGTAAGTTTGATTACTTTAAATTCATTAGTCATACATTCATCAACCTTCTCTAGCAATATACATTCACATAATTTCCCAATTCTCATTCATTCATACCTAACACACCTTATATACCACTTTGCATTCAGGTTTATACCTTGAGTAAGTTTGATTACTTTAAATTCATTAGTCATACATTCATCAACCTTCTCTAGCAATATACATTCACATAATTTCCCAATTCTCATTCATTCATACCTAACACACCTTACTCGTATCCTTTGGATCATATTTGCATTCTTAAGAATACCTTTATTCCTTTAACAACTCAAAATTTCCATATTTAAATACATTGATATCAAGATAACCCATTCCTTAAGTAATGACATCAATTAATAACCTAAACTTATCGAACCCTTAACCAATTAATCAAGCAATAATCTAGGTTCATTTTAGACCTTAATCAAGTCCAAATACACCAATATAGAGTGACTTATCCTTATTTGGTTCAACAAATTCACAAAACTGAAATTATTAT
Organism: Erythroxylum urbanii; assembly: GCA_027568935.1. NCBI lineage: Eukaryota > Viridiplantae > Streptophyta > Magnoliopsida > Malpighiales > Erythroxylaceae > Erythroxylum > Erythroxylum urbanii. Next base: position 6,195 of record JAOQML010117517.1, read on the forward strand.
TTAGAAGCTTTGGCTATGATAATGGGATGAGTTCCTCGATGTGCACTATTCAATTTCCCTCAATTCTCCACAAATTTCATCTACTTAGGATCATCATTAATAGTTCAAAATTTCTTAAATTCATACTCTAAAAAGCTACTTCAATTTATGTTAATATAACTCTCATCTTGGTTACATTAAAGCTCTCTAAATTCTATTCATTTACATCACTAATAATCATTCTTACACATACACTAACATCCTAATTTTTTTTCCATATTCAAAAGAAAACTCTTTCATATAAAATTCAAACCACTTTCATAACAGTCCATTAATTATACATCAAATATACCTTAATTATACCTCAATTCCTCATCAATTTCATCCCAATTTCTAGCTCAAAATCATTCATTTAACAGCTCATAAACTATTATTTTTCATGCAAGCTAAATAGAATAGAAACTACCATTTATGCATCATTTTCCCAGCACACATTTAACACCAATACTTCAATCAATCAATCCCCAATTCATCATCATCAAGTTTTATTATTTTATATCACAAGAGATCAGTGTTTTACCTTTTTGATCAGCTCAAATACATCCTCAATTATCAAACTAACCTAGCCTTCTATGCATGCAACACAATTCCAAGAACAAGATGGGAGTAGAATGATTTCTATAGTAACAAAAAGATAACAACAAAATCTATCTATCTCTATGAAGAATTTGACCAAGGTTTTGAGGTGGTAATGGATATAATTGAAGCAAAATTTCAGAACTGTGAGGGTGTTTGTGTGTTTCGGTGATGATAGGGGAAAAGAAGAAAGAAGACAGCAAAAACCATTTCTATATTAGCTTAAGTCATTAGGTGCTAGGTGTCACTATTTTATAATGACATTTGTCACCCATGCATGCAATCCACTTTTCTTTTATATAAGTTTCCAAATGTCATCAAAATCCCAGGCCATTTGTCAATCAATCATTACTACCATTTGTCACTTAATTTTCTATGCCAAATGTCACTCATCTTATAGGCTTAATCATCCTAATATTTCATGTGTCAACTTATGTTGCCACTTGACATTTTTCCTGGACTAAATGTACATTTTAATTCGTCAATTTTCCAATTGTAACAATTAACTCCAAATTACTAATTATAATCCATTAAACCAAAATTCAAGACATAAGCAATACACAATCAAATCATCATCATTTCAAACTTTTCATACCCCTGAACATGTCAATTGAGTGTATATATTATCTTTGCAATGTTTTCTAAATCAACATTCATGTGTGTATATGCTCATGTTATGCATGTGAATGAAATGCACCTTATAAATTCTAAAATGATATGACTCAAAAGTCTAACATTCTAACCGTCAGTAAGTTTTAGAAATCGACTATTACAATAATAGTTTCTTAGCATCCTCTAAGACCCTAAAAACTAACAATCTATCACTTTAAAAGAAAATTTTAATGTCATTGCTAGTTTTATATAAAATGAAACCTTTAATCTTATCCCTTATTCTGATCAAGAAGAGAATAAATGAAGAAGAATTATTCAAGATATTGAAATTCCAAAAGTTGGAGCCTTTGATGTAATGGATATGGATCTATTAAACCTAGAGATTTGTTTATCCTTCAGTAGCCTCCATATTATTTTAGGTAACATGGAAACATTGTCAATTTTAATAGGAATGAGGCCTAAAACACCTTGACTCTTAAGGAAAGAGGCTTCACTCCATTTTATTTTTTCTTTAGTGGAATTACCCTTACAACTTGAACATAGAAAATTTCTCAATAGTCTTTATAACCACTATAGGGAAAACTAGATGCAAGCCCAATAGAGATTAAGGGAACACAAGGTTGAAGATGTTAGTTGATCTTTACTAGCCATTGATAATTATTTAAAGCTCTAACTATAAACTCTATTGCAGATTTTCTCTATTAAAGGCTTATAGTCTGGGTAAAATGGTTTAGTTAATGAAATAGGAATAATAAGATAGGTTACTAAAAAATTTTGAAGATTGAAGCTAGTTATGGAGGAAGGCTAAGTGGCTTTATGGGAGGCAATAACTATTAGAATCATAGAGCTCTTTAAATTCTTTACTTGCAAACCAAAAATTTTGGAGAAAACTTTCAGAATAGTTGTGAAGGAAAAATATGAGTTTGCATATGCCTTAACAAATAAAAGTAGATCTTTAGTAAAATTAAGACTCAATATGCTAATTTATTTACATCTTAAATGGTGTATGAATGCTATGTTTTGATCCAAAACTCTTTTAAGCAATTTATTAAAAACATCCATACCTAAAGCAAAGAGATAGGTAAAGATGGATCTCCCTATCTCATCCTTCTTACTGCTTTTGATGATTTTTGATAGCTCATTATTTACTATGATGTTAAAATACACACTGATGATCCATTTTTCCATCAATTTTATGAAACTAGGAGGAAAGCCATAAGCTCTCAAATTTTTAAGGATCAAAGGCCATTACATTGAGTTATACGCCTTTATGAAATTGATCTTGAGGGTGTAATTTTTGTCACATCTCCTTCTTATGTAATTCTTTAGTAGCTCTTGTAGTAACATTATATCATCTTTGATTAGCTTACCATGAATATATGCTCCTTATTATTTGCCTATGTGAGAATAAAGGCCATGTTTAAGTCCTTTAAACAAAATCCTAACTATAATTTTTTAAAATAAAGTTTTAGTAGGCAATTGGAATATAGTCTTTTAGTGAGCCTGGATCATTTCCTTTTGAAATCAGCTAATAAAGTTTCTTTCTAGCTCCTTTAATAGCCTTCTATTATAGAAAATTTTATTTATTACATTTATGACAATGCTTTATGTTAAAGGCCATATTCTTTAGAAGAAGTTTATGTTTACCCCATTAAACCTAGAGCCTTAAGAGGATTCAATGACTGTAAAGTGCTCTTAATTATAATATTAGTTACATGTTGTATTTCCAATAGGGTAAGTTGATCCTACATAATCTCAACAATTAAAGAAGAAGATGAGTGAACATTAAAAGAGGATCCCATGGCCTTAGTAAAGTAACCTAAAACTTTAGCTTGTAAATATTCTTGAGAAATGATCCATACATTGTGTTTTTGAAGAGATGTAATCTTGTTGAGTGTTTTCCTTACTATAACAGTGTTATGGAAGATAGAATAATTTTTATCTCCATTGAGATCTATAAAATTCTATAACATTATTTCATGATTGAATAATTAACATTAAGGGCTTAAGAATAGTTTGTGATTACTTGCTTCTCATATAAATAAAGAATAGGATTAAGAAGGTTAAAATATAAATTAGCTTAAGATTTATTAAGATTCTCTTTTGCAGTGGAGAGGCGATGGTGAGTGTTGCCTACTTTTTCTCTATTTAAAATTTTGAGTTCCTTTTTAATGCATTGTAGTTTCTTAAAGTAGATGAATTGTTTAGAACTTGTGACCTTTTTACTGAGCCTCTCTTATTTTCATCCTTAAAGCATTTAATATCAACAAGGAAATTGTTAAATTGGAAGATATTTTAACTAACTTAATCCAACTATTGAAATTCATAATAACAAGAGGGTTATAAGTTAACATTGCATTAAAGAAAAGAGAAATTTTTTGAGGAGAAGTATAAAGCAACTCTAAATTCACCATACATCTAACTTCGTCCTTAGGAATCACCTGTGTTTCTTCTTATTAGACCAATTATAAAAGTTACCTCCAATTTGCAAATCAATCACCTATATATCACGTGCATATAACTTAAGGTCCTTATTATAATTCGTTAAACAAGAGTTCCCCTTAACTTAATTAAGGAATAACGTGGAGTTGAAATCCATCCAGATAATTTGTGGAGCTTCGATTGAAAAATGGAGATCCCTTAGCTTGTTCCATAAAGGTACTCTTTGGAATGCATGGTTCTAACCATAAATTATAGAGATTCAAGCATTATAGTTCTCCCATTTTAGCTTAACATTAATATACACCATTTGATCAATTGAATGGAGCTGAATAACTTTATTTTTTCCTCATCATATAGTATTAGGATCCTACCATTGTGATGATTATAATAGTTACTCTAAAGCCTCCACTACCTTCGCAATGTTATGAGAATGTTGCATTTCTCCTTGTTAAGCCTGAATTCCTAAATCCCAAAATATAAGGTTTGTTTGTAAAAATGAAATCTCTATTTGGTAATTGCTTGCTAGGGGATTCAATCCCTTAACATTGTTTGCAATAACTGTCATGTTCCATATTTCGAAGAGGAATGTTTCTTTTCCTATTAGATCTCCTTTTCCCTTGAGTATTGAATTCCTCTTGAGGCTCTAGAGTGGAATTGATGCACTCACTATTTTCCACACTAGTAGTTATTAATTGCCCTTATTCCTTCTTACTACTTTATTACTAGCCAATGAAATAAAATCCTACTAACATTTGAATAAATAATTGTACTCCATTAACAAATCTATCATGACCTTATAATTCATCCTAAGGCAAAAATTCAAATTCCATGCTTATTCCATAAACTATCATACTTAATTTAACGAAAAATTTTCGGGGCCCAACATTTCTCTCCCTCTTAAAAGAATTTTGTCCTCAAAATTCTTACCTGAGTGATCAAACAAATTGGGGTAATGCTATCCTATGTTTTCTTCAGTTTCCTCAGTAGCTTCTTCACTCGAATGATTGATTCCAGACGACTATATCCCCCTTAAAGTTGGATATATGGCTTATTTAATTACCCTACTATCTTGACTGGTTCCTCAATATATCTCAGATTACTAATAATTTCACTTCCCATTTTACTGAAATGTAAGACACCTTGTCAAGGCGACAGAATACTCTCAAAACATTTTTATCTTCTACTTGCTATCCTATATCTCTTCAACGCTGATCCACTTAACTTTTCTATTTTTAATAAGTCGGACAAATTCTACTACAGATCAATCTTCAAGCCATATGCAATCATTCACTTGCATTTATCATATACAATCACTTTCACACTTTAATTTTATCAGACCTAAGTTCCGTTAACAATGACAACATCGCCTCAAATTCATGAACCTAATAATATAGGTAAGCTACTTTATATAAAAAAAATTTCATGCACTCTCTTTAGCATATTTAACTTCTTATGTCTGGATCTTATTTCTAACTGACTCCAATAGTCACTTGTGGTTTGTTCAATACTCATTCATTCCCAGAAATGAAACATTTAACTCATGCGATATGATTCAATAAACCATCTACATCACAAGAAGGTTTCTCACTTCAATTTTCTACACTATTTCCATAATCCTTATCAATCAACTATTTTCTATGATTACTTATCAGTCATTCTTAGTACCTCAAGAAGATCAATTTCAACCTTTCATAATATCTTAATAAGATAAATTTATGCCATACCTTATATGATCAAAACATCCTTTATAATAAGGTTCAATAAGGCAATAAGCAAATTCATTTACTCTAATACCTCGGCATACACCATCAAAATCATTCCATCTAGAGATGTATCTATGTCAATTAACCAATTAATAACATTTGCTAATGATACTTGAATTCCACTCAATTCCAGACAACATTTCTATCTTTTTCCTTACTACACATCATTCATCTCTTATAAGGTCATTTATGACTCTTTTATTCCCTTTTTTTTCCTTCTTCATTTCTATCCCATTTTCCTATTGTCATTATTTCATCGTCCATACATAAATTCTTAATAAATTCAGATTTATAGACACTTAACTATCTTGAAATTCTGATCTCAATTCCACTAACACAATCTTATACCAATTTATAACTCTTATCACATTACTTAACAACCATTTTAAATTCCAAGTTCAACCCTTCAATTTTCACTTTGCTTGTACACTTTAAATCTTGTCATTTCTACCTATGTCTCTATTTCTTGCTCAGTCAATTCATAAAACTATATTCACATCCATATCAATTCAAGTACCTATTCACAATAAAATTTCGTCACCATATTCGCTGACATAAGTACAAATATTGAATCTATGTCTAACATATCGAATTACGTAGCATTTCTTACTTGTAGATATCCACCAACTTCATTATCTTACACATTGACAAATCACCATTCTTCTTATTGTTTCTAATAGCTCAAACTCTTAACGAATGTGCATATATGTGGCTCATGCAGTTGCAATTACTAGGATTCTATACTCATCAGTGTCCTTCTCTAACAGCGGGGAATCAATTGCAGCAGATCCTTGCAAAAACTCCTCGTGTTCTTCCACGAGGTGGCATTTTACTCCTTCAAATAAACCGCTAATGATTAGCTTACATTTATTTCAATCCTATTTCTTACATGTATGCATGCCATTTAATGCCATCAATCAATTTAACAATGCAAACAATTAATCACACAGTATAATAATTCATAGCCCTATGCATTCTAAGCCTAGGAATAACCTAAGCTCTGATACCAAACAATATTGGACCTCGTTTCCGGAGCCTAACATTCAGAGTTTCAAAAAAGTAGGCAAACTCATTTCTTCAACTTCAGCATAGATTTTGAGAAACCTCAAATCGAAATTTCAATTTGGCTTCTTCAGAACATCTGTTCCCCATTGTCTGAAGTTTCTAATGAAACCAAAATCATTCCATTTGGTTTAGAAATCTAAAAGTTTTAGCCCAAATATTTTTGGACTATTTTTGCACTGAAACAATAAAGTATACCCAACATCACTTGAGAAATTGAAAGTCTTAGGGACTAATTTATAGCTCGGTGTCTCTATCGTATTTGGAAACAATAAGCATCTCATTTGGAGCTCCACAGATCAAGATATCATCAAAATACTAAAGCATGCTTAGTAAAAATATCCAACTCACACTCTTCCAACTGATCCCCTCAATTTGATTCAACGAATCTTTTTCAAATTAATACGAAAAGCTACAAAATTGTTTATAGAGATAGAGGAATATGTTAAGAATCCAAAGCTTCAAAAATTAGGTCATTTGGAGGTCAGACGACAAAGTTATGGTCAAAAGAGTGAAACATGTTCAGGTTGGGGGAAGAAACCTGTGGGTCGCGATCGCGACTTGGCGTGCCCCTGCGAAGGCCGCGATCGCGACATTCGTTGCGGTCACGACTTGGCACTCCCCCACGACGGTCGCAACCTCTCGTCATGATCGCGGGTTGCAATCGCGATTTGTCGCGATCGCGAATTTCCTCTTCTCTCTTTTCTTCCTCGGACCTATCTTGATAAAAAGGGCATAACTTTCACTACAAGTAACGGATTAAGGTCATTCAAACACCGTGTTGAAGAGAACTTCCAGACCTAAACTTCCATGCAGACTCAAAAACAAATTTTACCTCTAGAAAAAGTTCAAACCAATGCAGCTGTCCCGAAAGTCCATCCTATGCAGCATCACAAACTTCTAATAACCACAACTCTCAACTCCGATATCCAAATATTTCATACTATATAGCGTTGAAAAGCTAGAAAGATAGTCTACAACTTGCTAGAAGACAACTTTGTCTAATTCTACCTATATAGATCCAGTTTGTCTCTTGAAAGCAAAACACAATTTCTACACCTATAGAAGACTTGAAATAAGAAATGTACAACTACAAGATGACTAAGCTCATACACATTAGCAACTTCTTCAATTCTTCATTCATTTCCAAATCAAAATGAAGTTCATACATAGCTTTAATTACAAATTAACATTACAACAAAGTCTTAACAAAAGATACAAAAATACATTGGATGCTTAATGTTCAATGTTCTTATAAAGCTATCCAATTGTCTAGCCACTAACTTAGTACAAAAGCTAACTATCTTGGAATTGTCCAAATGCCTTGTAAGGATTCACTGATCTTCTCGATTTGCACTTGAGGAGTGGGAAAAATATTGGGTTGTGCTACACAGCTCAGTGGCTAATATATTTATAGCCATTGGCGATGAGCCACACAATCAAACGTACATGCATCTAATCATATAAGCTTACTCATCTTATCTTAACCCAACAATGTAAGTTCAACATTTATAACTCATAACTCAATACATCATCACATAAAACATATTGGATGTGATTTAACATCAAAGCATAATACTCAACTTCATCAAAATTTAATACATCAAAAATGCAAATGCATAAACAAATGGCTCGAGGGTTCTGCGGAACAAAACAGAGAAACCGAAGTTTACTCCATGAACGAAACGAGTCCACTTTTCGGATCTCATGTGCCACAAGTGGACAGCTGGGAGAAGGCTTTATGTTGACGGGCATGTGGCTACAAAACTGTTCCTCTCTCTCCCAAACACAATCAAATCTCATGCTCAATTTAATCAATCACAAGTTCATATTTTCATGCTTTTTCTTCTTTCCATTTAATCAAAATGACATGATACAATTCCAAGGCATAACATAATTATACTCACAATTTAATTTTTATCACATGTCATACATCATAATGCAGATTTCCACATCACGATATTTCAAAGCAAATAATTTTAACACACATCACACACACAAGGCATTTTGCTCAATACACAATAACTATAAATAAATTACCCACCTTATAACTCTTGGAATCCAAACTCAATTTAGCCCTTCCCTTTGCTCTTGGGTAGGATTTTCTTGATTTCCTAAAACAAACCAATGTCCTATTAAATTCCAATTCAATAAAACCCTTAAAACTTCCATAATCACAACAATGGAAATCTACACAATTCAAACTCAAAACTAACTTACCTATAATCCATCTAGGTTAGAAAAACTCAAACCTAGCTTAGGAACCCAAAAATTCAAATGGGTCTCTCAATCATCTTCTTTCAACACAACCCATTCTCTACTTCCTTCTCTACCTAAGCAAGAAAGAAAGATGAACTTACCTTAAACAAGCTTGATTCCTTCTCTTCTTTCTTTTTCTTCCCTAGCTTCTCTCACGACATCTCTTCTCTTCTTCTTTCTAATGGACAACTTCTCTCCTTCTTTTCGTTTCTCTCTTCTTTCTTTCCTTAAATTTTTGCTTTTTGCTTCTTCTAATAACCAAGACAACACTTCCTTTACCCATTCTACCCTTAATGAGAGTTAAAAGTCCACCTTACCCTTCCTTTAATGCTTCTTGGCTTTTTTAAACATAGTGACATGCCAAAATTGCCCTTATTCCTTCTTACTACTTTAATTACTAGCCAATGAAATAAAATCCTACTAACACTTGAATAAATAATTGAACTCCAATAATAATTCTATCATGACCTCATAATTCATCCTAAGGCAAAAATTCAAATTCCATGCTTATTCCATAAACTATCATACTTAATTTAACGAAAAATTTTCAGGGCCCAACAGCAACTCCCTCATCTGAACACTTGTTTGCTCATTTTGTTTATTATTTCTCTGTTGTTTTAGTGAACTTACTCCTCTGTTAGTTAATAGAATCATACTCTATTAGCTTTTGATAATTCATTTCAATTATTCACTTAGTTTATTGCTTTAATACTTCTCTTATACTGATAAAGATTAGATTGAAGTATATGAAGATGATGAATCTTGTTATTTCCATAATGGGCTGATTCTTTTTCTTAAGAGTTAATGTAGCTAGTTCAGCCAAATATACATAATTGAGTTACTGTTTTATTGTCTTATTACTTGCTATAGTTTTTGAGTTGAATGGGTGTAAAAACATGACCAAACTCTGCATCATTTCGGTATTAAACGAAGGATTAAGAGAAGAAGTTTAATATGGATTGAGAAACTATAGACGCTTAGGTTAAGAATAAAAAAATTCTAACTTAAGTGGTAATTATCAGTCGAGTTTCCATAATTAATTCAGATGATAACTTGTCGAATACAAAAGTTAGATTTAGTTTATTATTCAAGTTAATCTTAGAACTTACCTGTTAAGTTTAGTAAGAAAATTTTCTAATAATTTCCCTTTAATCATGCATAGGAGGTTAAATGAGTGAAATTAATTCTCAAGAGTTTCTCTCATCGATTTATTAATTCGTTTTTGCTCCCAATTAAATCAGTTTACTTTTCAATCTAATTTAATGATTTTCTTTAATGCCATTACTCAACAAGTCGAGTTAGAGTGTTTAGGATTGCATTTGTTTTTATTTTTATTCAAGATTAATTTGAGTGGACCAATTTTACCTCCGTGGGAGACAACCCTAGGTAATCAACTACATCTACTTCGTATACTTGTGAGTAGGATAGCTTAGGTATTTTTAAAACTTATTGTGGCATAACAAGTTTTTGACACCATTAGCGAGGAGGTGTTTAGTGTTTGCACTTAATTTAATTTTGATTGTTTTGTCTGTTTATGCATACATTTTTGTCATGATATTTCATTAAGTTACTAATTCAGTGTTGTCTTTATTTCATTTATGCTAGGAAGGAGATCTTAAGAAAGTGAACTCACTCCCTTTAATGATAACATGCTTCGGATAACAGGACCTCAAAGGAACTTTGAAGACAATGTACCTAAGTCGTGCCTTCGGTCACGATCGTGGCCTACTTAAAAATTAGCCTCTCAAGGTTACATATGCTAAGTTTTAATATTTATAAACTTGATATTTCTGCAAGCGTATGGGTCGTTTTGTAGTTCCTAAGGTATCGATCCCACAAGGAGGGTTAATCTAATCCTAAAATCTAAGGCTTGACTAAATCACACTAATTCAAAATAACAAAAACTAAGATGGAAAAGTATTTCGACCACGTAAATAAATTCAAGAACCAAACTCAAAATAAAACAAGATAGCAATTGCATAACCAAATCTAAAATCAACTTAGGAATTACCGATTCGAGAGAAAGGGGGTTTTATCTGACCTTAATGAAAATCTAATTGATTATGAGATTACCGAATTACCAAGTCTAGACGATCCTAAGGTGGATTACTCTCTCTCAAGTTATGATCTTTAATCCTAATTTAAATTATAGAATTCTAATCTCTCGATTTACAATTTACCCAAAACCTAAATTAGTTCTGAAATTGTCTAATAAACTACCGAAAACCTATGCATGATCTCTCGCTACACAAATTTAATGGTATGGTTCAATTTTTTATCTATCAAATTACCTAACTCTCATTAGCCCAATTTGAAGATTTTTACTTGGCTCACCCTCTCAGTTTAATACCGAATTATTAAGCAAGGAAATCGAATCACAAATAGCTCAATAAAAACACAGTAAATTGAATTCCATTAATATCAAAGACAAAAATCCCTAAGGTGAGTATAGACAAAAACTCAACATTCAACACAACCTATTCTCAACAACTATCTCAACTCTATACATTAATAAAATTGAAATAACCGAAAAATATGTCAGGAATGGAATCACGAAGGCAGCGACGGTGGGAAACCTCCTGCTTTGGGAAGTACTTCGCATCAAGCTTCTTTTTCGTGTCTCTCTTCCTTTGTTCCCTTCCTCAAATCTCTCGATAAACTCTCTATGGTTTTGGAATTTTGCTGATGCAAAAGGCTCTTTAAAAGCTCCTTCTTCTATCTCTTAGTGTTATATTTATACTTTAGAAGCCCTAGGGTTGATTCGGGGTTGAAACGGTCCAAAAAGTCTTACGAAACTTGAGTTTTTATGTGAGCCTGATGCAGGCCACAATCGTGGCCCTACCTGCCATGATCGTGGCCAGCGCCTAACCCTTTCTATCACGATTATAGCTCAAAGTGCACGATTGTGGCCTGGCACATAGCTCTCTATCACGATCATGGTCCAAAGTGCACGATTGTGGCCTAGGTCTTATCAGCTCGCCTCTTTCTATCATGATCGTAGCCTGTTGTGTCACGGTCGTGGGCCATGTTTTTGGCTCGATCATGCAATAGGCATCATTAAAGAATCATTTGTGTATAAATCAATATATTTAAACAAATTTATAGAGTTTGAATGCATTAACTATTTTAAAAAGTTTATAAAGAAGGCAAATGAAAAAATTGAAAAATCATATAAATATTAATTATAATTAACCTTAGGATTATTAAGCACATTTACTCTTAAAAAATTATCTTTTTTAAAAAATTATCTTTTTAACATTATTATTTTTAAGAATACTATCACACACAAAAAAGTCCTTAAGGAATACATAAGATATACAATGTTTAATACAAAATTTTGGCAACTATTTACATATTCATAGCCAAAAGTCCAGCATTTAGCGATAATTGTAGTGATCGTCACCTAAAGCTCGAACATTAGTGATGAAGTTTCCAAAAAGTCACAAATATTTCTCTCCTTTTGCGACAAATTATATTTATTATCACGAAATATATTCATTTACCGATGATACAACAAAAGGTCGCAAAAAACTAGACTTTTATTGACAATTTTGGGAATCGTCACCTAAAGCTTACTTTTAGTGACATCTTTAAAATCATCACCAAAAAAATGTGGCTAAATGTCAGTTTTGTTGTTATGAGAGAAGGAGAAGACTTATGGAATTAGATCAACACGAAAAGAAAAATAAGAACCCTAGAAAGCAAAATATATATGATGTATAGAATACCTTTTCAGAAAAAAGAATTACAACTCTTACTTGTAAAGGATGTTACAACCTAACACCTTCAGTATACTTTGGATGAGACTTCTTATGAATTTCTCTTTATAAAACTTGGCTGAATTTTTTCTTTTTATTTTTCATTGATTTTCCTTTTTCTAATTAACTTGTAAAATCAACAAACAAGAAACAAGAACTCAACAATGAATTATTTTTATGAAAATTTTCCATTAAAGAAACGAAATGTATGGTAAGAAGACATAAGGATAACAAAACATTAACTAATAAATTTAAGAATAAACCTAATTATAGAAAATGACTATAATACCAAATTTTGATATTACCTTTACCAATATAAGACTATTGAGATCCAATATCAATATAAATAAAACCAAGAGTTATTCTATAAAGACAAGTTTTAATCAAGAATGGACTTAAAATTAACACAAAGGGATAATAATATGAATTGTCACACTCATAGAAAAGTAAAGATTGTGAGTGATAACATTGTGAAATTTAATCGCTATTAACAAGATAGATAAGATAACAAGTTATTAAAGAACATAAAATAAAAATTTCTCTAAAAATAAAAATAAATATAAATCTCTCCAATAGTATTCTTTGATCATTCAATAATAGCAATTTATCAGTTACAGCTGCTGAAAGGAAAACAAAGTTTGTAGACCATAAAGCAGGTAATTGAACATAACCTTATGGTAGGGGTAATGTCTTCTTTATTGCTATTATAATTTCACATTAGAAAGTTCATAAAGTTGAGAACATTGATGGGGAGGCTAGACACTACAACAAAGTAGACATTTAGCTATCTTTTTTTTTACGACGTTTGAAAAATCGTCAGAAAAAGTTATCATATTGCGTCGATTTTGACAAATCGTCATTAAAACTAAGCCTTTACCGACTAACTAAAAAACATCACAAATGGAATAACATTTCGTGACAAGTGACAAATGACAAAAATTGTCACCATTTGGTGACGATTACTGAAAATCGTCACAATAGAATCCAAAATGGGTGACGATTTCAGAAATTCGTCGCTGAATGAGCTTTTAGTGATGCTTTTCAGCATAATTTGCTAAACATTTGATAATCAATGTCCAAAATTGTTACTAAAAAGTTCACAATTGGTGACGATTATACAAAATCGTCACAATTGGCAATGATTTTTTAATATTTAGCGACGTTTGGTTTCGTCGCCGATAAGCTTATCTGTTATAGTGCTATATGTCTCTTTCGATCAAATTGATTAATTACAAGAGCTTTATTAGATAAAAACTTAGGGGTTAAATAGTTAAACATCCAAGGGATTGACAACCAAATCCATGACAACACTGCTGAGAACATTCTGGGGAAAAGTGAAGCCACCTTCTTTTTCGTAGACGACTTCTAGAACACGAGCATGGTTTATAATATTGTAGACAACAGGCAATGGAATGTCTCTAGTGCTGGGTTTCAGGAGCTCCTCATTCATGTCTTTCCATAGACACGTCAATTTGCTTTCAAGAAAATCGATTGCCTCTTGCTCTGACACGCCATGCTCATTCATATAGCATTCTACTGTTGATGCAACATCTCCCTGTTTTTGCTCAAACTGCATTCAATTTGAAGCTCAGCATCAAATAAATAAAGAATCACGTGAATGAATTTATTATAGCAAACAACTTAAGAATATGGAAACTTAAGCGAACCTCATGAGTCCTAGTGTCATCTCGGATCCTGCAGATTGCGGACGAAGCACGAAGAATTTTAGGCATTGAGCGAAGCCAATCGAAGACTTGTTTAGTAGCCATTTCACCAAGTCCACATGTTGAAACAGTCACTCCCGTTGGATACACAGAGCTTATTAACCCAACTTGTAGATATTCATCCAATTTTGGCACATAACCATTGTTGAACCATTTTGCTTCATCATTATATGCTTTTGCCAATTGTGCAACCTATGAATTCATGCCATATCCATACGATATTAGTTTTTGGTATATATATAATTAATACATTTATTTAAAGAATCAGATTCAACCAAGATAATATTTGATTTACTGCTTCTTTTGCATCAGCCACACAGTGAGCACTCTGTTCCTTGGTAGTTTCTTGCGCAATTTCATCATATAAGTCCAGCGTTGATTGAACAATAATGTGCATATAGTGCGGGAGTTCTCCGCCCATGCTACTATCGGCTCTATTAAGTCATTTTCACAGTCAATTAACAATTCCTTGTTCACTTAATATCACATCGATATGTTTTAATTAACAAACCTCTCGAATGCCTTAGTGAAGATCTCAAGTTCGTCAATTGTTCCATGCACATCGTATGTGTCATCAATATATGAAACGATGGCATAGATTTGGGTTAAATATTTTCTAGCACGTGCATGTTGGGGTTCAGGAAATGATCCTATTGCCCAGAAGAAGCATTCGATCAATCTATCTCGACCAAATGATAGCCTTGATGGCAAGTCCAAGTCTATCCACCACCTATGGCAGTAGATTTAAAGACAAATTATTAACTTGGATTTAATTAATAACTATCATCACGACATGCATAACTATTAATTATCATTATACAGTTCTTTATCCAAGACATATATCAAGTATTACCTCGTCAAAATGTATAGTTCTTCTTGCCATAACTTCTGTAGGATACTGAAGTTTAATTTCCCCAATCTCAATAAACAGTCTATATGTCCTTCTATCTCGTAAATGAGCACGTAATCTAATGCTTCTTTGCATGGTACAGCTCTCTGTACAGGCCACCTTAAGGCATGACTCACTAGATCAAAAAGTGGAGGCTTCAGTTGATTCACTATGGATTTAAGATAGGGTTTGGTGAATTGGAGAGCTTCATCGAGTATGCTCTCTCCATGGAAGCCGATATAAGAAGCTTCATACAAACTTAACATGCCTCGTACGTCGCTCTTAATACTCTCTCTAAATTTACCTTCTCCGTCCTTAAACTTTCGGAATACATCTGTACAAAATAATATATGAACAAACGAATCACCAGTATTCATGAATATTGGATTATTAGCATATATATAAATATCTTACTAATTACCAGTTGACACGTTATAGCGGTTGTGCCTCAAAAGCCGAAATCCAAGGGCCACGCTGCAAAGGTCGTCGTCATGGGAAGATTTATGATAGGTATTGTAGATGTGGTCCAAAACTTGAGCGATTTCACCTCGAAAATGATAAGACAGGTTTAAGCGCTGGATAGCATCTATCATGTGCAATTGTTGGGAAGGATTATCAACAGCTTCTTTAAGTATCTTCCTTACTTCTTCCTTCAACGCTTCTACTTCTTCCTTCCACTCTTTTATCATCTATTCAATATAATGTGAAAATCATGTGTCAATTTTGTCATAAACGATGTATACCTCAAAGATTAAACTTGTGTAATAAAAACTTTTTAAAATATAATAATATTGATTAATATTTTTAAATATTTAATCTAAATATTTTTTCTTTACAATATCATTAACTAA
>JAOQML010117562.1:0-22136 GCA_027568935.1 Erythroxylum urbanii
ATGTGTTGTTCTAATTTCTCTGATTTACCACACTTGGACCCGTTTCTCTGGTCCGACCCGTTCTATGGAAACGGGATTTTACAAAAATGGAGATGGAAGGCTAGCTTCCTGACGTTTGTTCAATAGGAATATCGACGCCAAGTCACGATTAAGCTATTTTTATCACTTTGAGCTTGTAATTTCTTTTCGGATTGTTGTATTGTTGGTATTAATTTGATTAGGTTTTGGGATGAATGATCTTAATATGTTATTTTGATTTTTTATTTTGAACGTATTACTAAAACATTGAATGTAATTCGTAATCGTTACTCTAAGGGAAAATCAAGATTAGTAAAGCATTCAATTAGTCTTAGATCAATAGTCCGAAGATAGTTGTAAAGACGTTAAGATGATCAAATATGCTTGATCATGTTTAGGCCAAGATTGACCCTAGAACTGGACCTTACTTATATTCAACACTTTTCTCATTTTCGATTGCTTGTTTTAATTTGTTTTGATAGTTTACTTTTACTTTAATTTCTAAATTGCTTAAAAATCTAAAAACCTCCCCCTTATGTTTTCCTTGCCGAAAATTAACTGAACATTCCTTATAAATTCGATCCCAACTCACCATAACTAAAAATTTTAGTGTGCAGAATTAGGTAAATTTTGTAGTGTACTCGACACGTGCTGTCAAATTTTGGTGCTGTTACCGAGGAGTGAGGTATTTTAATTTTTTTATTTTATTTTAGTTGATATTTTGTGAATATATTTATTTCTTTTTTATTATTTATTAACTTTTAAAAGTTTGTAAGTATTGGTTTATGGTAGTGACTAGATCTCCTCGTAGAGAAATTGAGCAACTTGATCCGGAGATCAGAGAACACTACAGAACTTAACAAGAGAAGCAAAAACATCTTCAGTAGTAGACCCAAAACTTAAATATGAAGCAACTATGGCAAATACGAGAATGTTGAGAGAATTGACTACACCCGACTTAACTTAAAGACCCCTATGCATTACATTTCCTAATTTTGCTGAACATGTTACCTTTGAGTTAAAATATGGATTAATTCATTTATTACTTAATTTTTATGGTCTTGTAGGTAAGGATGCACATAAGCATCTCAAGGAGCTCAATGTAGCTTGTTTAAGCATGAAACCTCTAGGGGTGATGGATGAGTTGATCATATTGAGGGCCTTTCCGTTCTCACTCAAAGATGCAGCAAAAGATTGACTGTTTGATTTACCAGGGGGAGCATAAATACTTAGTCGAAGATGAAGAGAATGTTTTTAGAGAAATATTTTCTAGCCTCATTGATGGCAAGTATTCAGAAGGAGATATGTGGCATCAAGAAGTATAATGGAGAATCTCTTTACGAGTATTAGGAGCGGTTTAAGGAGTTATGTGCTAGTTATTCGCACCACAACATACTGGAGCAACTTAGCATCCAATATTTATATGAAGGATTGTTACCGATGGAGAGGAGTTTGTTGATGCAACGAGCGGTGAGGCACTTTGCAAGAAGACTCCCATTGAAGCCAAGATATTACTTGAGCGGATGGGCACTAACACCCAACAATGAGGAACTCACAACAATGTTCTACGAGTAAACGAGGTAAGCACTTCATCCATTAAACATCATTTAGATGAACTAACATCTTTTGTGAGACAAATTGTAGTTGGATAGGCACAAGTGAAAGTGTGGAATATGTTCAAACACGAGTCATCAAACTGACGAGTGCCCGATATTACAATAAGGAAGTACAGAGTATGTGAATGCTGGAAAAGGAAACTTCCTGAACTAATACAACCCGTACTAACAGACGTATGACCTAGGTTGGAGGGATCACCCCAACTTGAGTTATGAGGGAAACTGATAGCAAAATTTCTTCCAAAATTAGCAGTAAGGAGCATAAGGATTTCAACGAAGGCAACAAGGAGCACAGAGAGCTTCTTCTTCTAGTTCAAGTACATCTTTAGAAGATCTTGTTAAGAATCTCGCTGCTAGCAATCTGCAATTGCAATAGGATATGCAGCAACTCCAACATAATATGTAACAGCTATTTTAGCAAGTGTACAGAAAATTTGACAAGAATCAAAAGCAAACACACAAAATTTGGAAACTCAAATAGGTTAGATGGCTGTGAGGCTCAATCGACTAGAATCGCAAAGTGGAAGAAAATTTTCATCCCAACCTGAGGTAAACTTGAAGAATGTCAGTGCTATAACCCTGAGGGGCGGAAAGGAGATTGAGGGCCCTAAAAGAACCCATCAAGGATTGCTACCGAGGAAGAGATCGAGAAGGAATTGGGAAAGGAAAAAATCTGTCATCGAGTACGAAGGTAAATTTTGAAGGTTCCAATATTATTAAAACTAACCCTCCATCTTTTCCTAGTAGATTGACATGATCAAACAAGGAGGATAAAGAGGAGAAAGATAAAGAGATATTGGAGACTTTTCGAAAAGTGGAAGTCAATATGCCTTTACTAAAGGCAATCAAGCAAGTACCAAGATATGCCAAATTCCTCAAAGAACTATGTACATATAGGAGGAAACTAAAGGGTGATGAGAAAATGATGATGGGTGAGAATGTGTCGGAAATATTCAGAAAGATGCCTCCAAAATGCCAAAACTCAGGTATGTTTACCATTCCTTACAAAATTGGTAATACTATGATCAATATAGTTGCTTCTATTAATATAATGCCTCGTTCGATTTATGTATATTTGAATTTGAGCCCTTTGAAAGAAATGAGTGTAATCATACAACAGGCTGAACGCATTAATGCTTATCCTGATGGTGTGGTTGAGGATGTTTTGGTGCAAGTGAATAAGTTAATGTTTCTTATAGATTTTTTTGTTGTGGATATGAATGATGACACCTCATGTAATTCGATACCTATCTTACTAGGGAGATCGTTTCTTAATACGATTCAAACTAAGATAGATGTTCGTAAGGGCACCCTCACAATGGAATTTGATGGAGAAGTGATTCATTTCAATATTTTTGATGCCATGAAACATCCTCCTAATGATCATTGTGTTTTCTCTATTGATGTGATTGATCCTTTGGTGGAGGAAATGTTTAAAATAAGTTGCAAGGATCATTTGGAAATGGTTTTAACTGAGGATATGGAAGTAGAAGCCAACAATGATTTTGAGATGGGAGAAGAGCTTGTGGAAATGACAACTGCCTTAGATTCATTGGAAAGCTCTCCAAAAAGGTATGATTTGGCTTCTATACAACTGCCTGAAGCTCACTAATAGTTATTATCTTCTGATGTGCAGACACCAGAATTGGAATTGAAGCCACTCTCTACACATCTAAAGTATGTCTATTTAGTAGATAAGCAGACTCTCCCAGTTATCATTTCAGCAGAGTTAACTTCAAATTAAAAGGAGAGACTAGTTTGAATGTTAAGAGAGCATAAGAAGGCTATCGGGTGACCTATTACAAATATCCAAGGGATAAGACTAGTTTGAATGTTAAGAGAGCATAAGAAGGCTATCAGGTGAACTATTACAGATATCCAAAGGATAAGTCCTTCCATATGCATACACTGCATTTTGTTAGAAGAGGATGCAAAATCCATAAGGCAAGCTCAGCATAGGCTGAATCCTCCAACGATCGAAGTTATGAAGAAGGAGGTGCTAAAGCTTCTAGATGTTAGGGTTATCTACCTGATTTCTGATAGTAAGTAAGTAAGTCCTATCCAGTTGGTTCCAAAGAAGTGTGGAATCACCGTTGTAACAAACCAGGAAGCCTAGTTAGTTCCTAACCGAGTGTAAATTGGGTGGTAAGTATATGTTTATTATAGAAAGTTAAATTCTGCTACTTATAAAGACCACTTTCCCTTTCCTTTTATTGATCAGATGCTTGAGAGATTGGCTAGTTATGACTACTATTACTTTTTAGATGGCTTTTCAGGTTATCCTCAGATCCCGATCGCACTGGAAGATCAGGAGAAGACCATATTTACATGCTTATTTGATACGCTTGCCTACCAAAGGATGCCATTCGGATTATATAATGCACCCACAATGTTCCAAAGGTGTATGGTAAGAATTTTTTTCGAATATATTGGGAAGATTATCGAGATATTCATGGATGATTTTAGTGTGAATGAATCTTCCTTTGATGAATGTCTTGAGAATATTGCCATTATCTTGGAACGATGTATAGAAACTAACCTTGTGTTGAACTAGGAAAAATGTCATTTTATGGTGGATCAAGGTATATTTTTAGGCCATGTGATATCTGCTAAGGGTATTGAAGTAGATAAGTCCAGAGTTGATCTTGTTTCTTCTTTACCTTACCCCTCTATTGTGAGGGAAGTGCGTTGTTTTCTTGGGCATGCAGGTTTTTATCAAAGGTTCATTGAGGACTTTTGAAAGATAGCCACACCACTATGCAAGCTTCTTCAACAAGAATTCTTCATTGAGTTCGACGAAAAGTGCAAGGAAACATTTAAGAAACTTAAGGAGCTTCTGACATCCCCACCGATGATTCAACTGCACCTCCCCTCCGAGATCATGTGTGATGTGAGCGATTATGCAATATAGGCAGTTCTAGGATAAAGAGTGCGAAAATCTTTACATGCGTTCTACTATGCTTTATAGACTCTAAACTTAGCTCAATTGAATTATTCCGCTACTGAAAAAGAACTGTTATTTGTGGTTTTTACTTTGGAAAATTTTCAATCATATTTTCTTGGTGCTAAAGTGGTTTTTATTTTGACCATACAGCTTTACGATACTTGCTCACAGAGAAAGAAGCAAAACCAAGGCTGATCAAATGGATTCTCTTCCTTCAAGAATTCAACTTGGAAATCAGAGAAAATAAGGGGGCAGAAGATATGGTGGCGGACCATGTCAGCCGTTTGATAAAGGAAGAAGATGATATCCCTCTATAAGAAATCTTTCCAGATGAGCAATTATTTTTTACTGATACGACACCACCATGGTATGCAGACATTGTCAATTTTTTAGTTACTAATGAATTATCTATTGGTTTGTTAAAGGCTTAGAGGGATAAGCTACGGAGTGAAGCGAAGTATGTATGAGATGACTCATATCTTTAGAGGCACTGTGCAAATCAAGTTATTAGGAGGTGTGTACCGGAAAATGAATCATCATCAATTTTAGGCTTCTGCCATTCATATGCTTACGGAGGATATTTTGGAGTGAAAAGGACAACTCATATAGTTCTAAAGAGCGGCTTCTATTGGCCAACATTTTTCAAAGATGTGTATACCTTCTACAAATCTTATGATAGATGTCAGCAGTCAGGTAACCTATTCTGTAAGGATCAATTGCCACAAACTCCTTTGCTTTTCTGTGAAATTTTTTACATTTGGGACATTGACTTTTTGGGACCTTTCCCTCCATCTTTTGGCTTTACTTATATATTGCTTACGGTTGATTATGTTTCTAAATGGATGGAAGCCAAAACCACTAGGACTAACGATGCTAAGGTTGTTGCAGATTTTGTTAAGGCTAACATTTTTTCTAGGTTTGAGATACCGAAAGCCATCGTTAGCGATAGAGGAACCCACTTCTACAATAGGGTGATGGAAGCAATGTTCAAAAAACATCACATCATGCACAAAGTTTCTAATGCTTACCATCCCTAAACCAATTGGCAAGCTGAAGTCTCAAATCGAGAAACCAAGTTACTTTTGGAGAAAACTGTGCAGCCCAATAGGAAGGATTAAAATGTAAGACTGGAAGACGCATTATGGGCCTACAGGATGGCTTATAAAACACCTATTAGAATGTCTTTGTATAGTCTAGTGTTTAGGAAACCATGTCATCTTCCCGTGGAATTACAACATATTGCATATTAGGTTATCAAAAGATGCAACATGCACTTGGATGGTGCAAGAGTGCATAGGAAGTTGCAGCTTCAAGAGTTGGAAGAGATAAGGAATGAGTCATATCAAAATGCAGTGATATATAAAGAGAGGATGAAAGCTTTTTATTATAAGATGATTTCCAGAAACAACTTTTTATTGTGCCAAAAAGTGTTACTATATCATTCCAAACTCAAACTCTTTCTAGGTAAGTTGCATTCCCATTGGGTTGGTCCGTTTGTTATCAATCATATCTTTCTTTTTGTTGCAGTAGAGATACGAAACCTCAAATCCGACGACACATTTAGAGTAAATAGTAATAACTTAAAGTCATATCATTAGGGCTTCCAAATGGAGGAATTAGAGGTGTTGTTGCTAGAGGCTGTGACTAGTATCACTTGATGTATGCAACTGGAGGTCGAGCCAACGACGTTAAATAAAGACATTATTTGGGAGGTAACCCAAGCGGAGTCAATTTCTATCTTTTACATTTTCACATTTGTGATTTTTGTTAACTGCTCCATTTCTTGCATTTCATTTTATATTGAAGACAATGTAAGTTTTAAGAGTGGGGGTAGGGCATATTAGTTTTTATGCATGTTTTATTAGCTTAATTGTAGCTTGTGTGACTTCTTAGGTGGTTTTAAAATCAAACGAACAAAAATGAAAATTTTCTTATAGAAATGAAAATTTTCTTATTTTCTATTGCTTTTAAGATTATTTAGTCATAATTATAGTGTGAATTGATTAGTAAAATCCATAACAAAAATTGGCATATACTTTTGCTATTATGGTTTGTTAATATGCGTTATTATTCTTAGAAGAGCGGTGACTAGTAGTAAACAAAAAACTAGTGAGGTTTTGAGCTATATTAGACTGACAAATTTATATCAGTCTCACTATTTTGTTTATTATGTGTGACCTTCATGACATATACATCTTTACTTTGTGCTGATTTTTTATTTGAGACCACATTTTTATCATATGCATTTTTATGAAAATGATTGGGCATTTTTTATTTATTATGAGCTACATTAGCCAAATAACCTACCCAACTATAAGAAATTTCCTTTACTAACCCTCTTTGAGCTTTATTATACTTTTCTTTTGTATAAACCACATTACATGCATATAACCAAATGACCCACCTAAGTCTTAAAGCTATTGGAGCATTTGTTAATTCTTGATGAATATGATTTTGCAAAAGCCTAAGTGTGGGGGTATGCATATATGTGGGTTGGTTATATTTGTTAAAATTCCATGTTACGAATACTATGTTGAGCTTCTATCACTTCTAATTAAAAAAATGGGAAAAGAATAAAAGAGAGAAAGAAAGACAAAAAATTGAGTTTGAATAAAAAGTATCAAGGAGGAAATATAATTGATGTGAAAAGTTGTTAATTAATAGTTTATCCTCCTTAAGTTGTATTGATTGGGTGTTTGAATATATTGCATATGAGGCGTATGTTGTTTTAGATGGAGTACTCTTTATGTTATGCTAATTTAGTTTATGGTGTGAGAGCTAAATTAAGTTGTGAAACATAGTTATTGCATTCTTTATAGCTAACGGTACCCAGTTTGAATGAATGTTAACTTGCGCATTTGATATCTCATTATGTGTTACTTTTACTTCACTAGATGGCTTTTCCGCTACATTATCCAAAATACATCCTACCTTATCCTTACCCACATTACAACCCTAGAAATGTCCTTTGATTCATGATTATACATGTGACTTTTAGTGGTGGAGAAATGAAATGATATGCAAAGTTATGGATTGTTGTGATCATGAATGGTGTTTTAGTGCACCCATGGAAATATCTTGTTTAAACACTTTTTGTCCAAGTCAACCTCTAGATTACTCAGTTCCTAAGGGTATTGATTGATCATGAGTATAAGCTTGAATGTTGAGTTTTTGCTATAGGTTTTGGAAGTCATTCATCTTTACTTATGGTTATCTATTCTTAAGAAATATGAAAAAAATGAAAAAAAGTTTTGTGATTTTGAATTTGATGATTTGCCCAAGGACTGTCAAAAGCTAAGTGCATAATATCCCTTTTTTCCATACTAAAGGGTTAGAACCCAAGATTTGGTAAATGGGAAATACCATTGAGAAAGTAAGAAATGCATTTTATGCTCATGCATAACATTAGCATACACACACATGTGAATTTGATTTTTGTACAAATTAAAATGATTATACATGCACTCAATTGACATATTTTGGATATAAATGACTTTAATGTGATTATAATGTGAATAGTGAATATTATGTCTTGAATTCTGATTTTGTGAGTATAAATATTAATTTAGAATTTTTGGTGAAAATTGGGAAATTTTTGAAATTTTGGGTATATTTGGACTAGGAAAAATGTCAAGTGGCTATACAATTGATTTATAGTAATAGAAATAAATGTCAATTGGCAGTAGAAATTATTGACAAGTGACTATAGGATTAAATGACGAGTGTCATAGAAAATTGGGAGATAATTGGATTAGAAATCAGGAGACAAATGAATTATTTATTAATGAGCACCAAGTGGAACTATAGGGAGGTGACAAGTGGCAAATGACAAATGTCACTTGCCTTGCCACATCTCACCCACGATATTCACTCCTAGTGAAAGACTAAATTAATTTTTGTCTTTTACTTGTTATTTGCTCTCATCTCTTTGTTAATCTCTTTTCTTCATCTTCTTCGTTATCTTCTTCTCCTCCATTCATGACATTTTCTCACTAACCCTACTCTCCATATTGAGTTATCACCATCTTTCACTTTACTACTTCAAGATCCTTGCTATTTCTTCATATTGTTACTAAAAGACCCACCCTATTCAACCTTAAATGTTGATAATCGTGTATTATGGAAGGAGCTAGGGTTTTACGTGAGTTTTGAAGAAACTTAAAGTTTAAACAAGTAAGTACATATTTAATCTTCATGGGTTGTTTGAAATGAAATATATATGGCGATTGGTTTGAGATAGCATGATCATGGAGTTAAATATATATGTTGTAATGAGGGTGTAAAAATAAATAAGTTTATGTTCTGTTTTTACTGTATTAATGGTATTCATGGGTTGGTTAATAAAAAGCATTTATGATGATAGTTAAGGGATGATTGATAATGATAATGGAGTTGATTTTATGTTAAATTGTGGATGAAGTGATATTTGAGACAATTAATGCTAAGGTACTTTCTTAGGATGTATTTAGGCTTAAATGAGGCCTAGAATCAACCTAATTTGATGGTGGATTATTGATAGTTGTCAATTGCATGATGTTTTAAGGTTTAATTTGTTATATATTTAGTGTGAATTTGAGTGCTGAGTATGCATTTAGGGTTTAATTATGTTAGTTTGAGTGTTTTAGTGTTTTTATAGGTTAGATTAAGTCTTTGAGCTTAAATGTTATATTTTTTGGGTACCATGATGCGTTTGATAGTATTTCAGGGTAAACAGTGCAGAACAGAGAAGATTTGAAGAGTTTTGGGCTAAAGACCTAGCCTACGATAGTGGCATAGCAGGCTATAGTTGTGACAAAGAAGGACGAGTCAATAGTAGCCAGGCCACAATCATACATATAGGGCATGATCTTGACAGAAAGCCTTCAAGTCAGGCCACGATCGTGCACATTCTGCCATAATTGTGACAAAAATGTTAAGGAACTGGCCAAGATGGTGGCCAACAGGGCTGACAGAAAAACTCAAGTTTTGCAAGATTGTTTGGACTGTTTCGACCCCAACTTTGACTTAGAGCCTCAAAACTATAAATAGAACATTACGAGTCAGAGGTAGCAGCTGGAGAGTATGAAAAAAAGAGAGCAATCGCATCATCCAATTGTGAAAAAAAACTAGAGAGAAATCGACCGATTGAGGAAGGAGACAAAGGAAGAGAGACATGAAGAAGAGCTTGACACAACTTACTTCCCGAAACAGGTAGTTTCCTGCTGTCACCACCTCCCCGACTCCATTCCCTACGTATTTTTCACTTATTTCAGTTTTATTCATATACAGAATTTAAATAGGTGTTGAGAATATATTGTGTTGAATGTTGAGTTTGTGTCTATACTCACCTTTAGATCTTGATTTTTGAGATTAATAAAATTTGGATTAATTGGGTTTTATTAATTTACTTGTGATTTAATTCTTGTTCTTAATAACTTAGCAATAGACTGAGAGGGTGAGCTAAATGAAAATAATCAATTTGGGCTAACAAGAGTTAGGCGAATTGATAGGTAAAGGATTAAATCAAACCGATAGAGTCGTATAACGAGAGATCGAGCATAGATTCCCGGTAGGTTAGTAGACAATTTTAAAACTAATGTAAGTTTTGGGTCAATTGTGAATTGAGAGAACGCAATTCCATAATTTAAATTAGGGATTATCAATTAGGGTTAAGAATTATAACTTCAGCGAGAGTAATTCACCTTAGGACCATCTAGACCTATTAAGTAGATAATTTCACAATTATTTCAGTTTTTGTTAATTTCGGATCAAAATCCCCTTTCTTGTACTCGGTAGTTTCTAGGTAGGGTTTGGATTGGTTTATGTGATTTGTTTTCTTAATTAGATTTATACAACTTAATTCTTGAATTAATTGTTGATTGATTTATTTCCGTACTAGTTTATTTTGATTTGAATTATTACAATTTGAGTATGAGTTTAGATTTTAAGACTATATTAGGCTTCCTCATGGGATCGAGACCTTAGGTACTACGTGAGTGACCCGTGCGCTTGCGAAATTTACGAAGGTTATAAATAGTAAAACTTAACGCGTGTAACCTTACGATCAAGTTTTTGACGTCGTTACTAGGGAAGGCAATTTATTCTTTAATTTAAGGTGTTAGGTTAGTTATAATTTTTTAGTTTTAGTTCATTCGTTTATTTTAGGAATCATGCTCTTGCATGAACACAAGAGTCACTAATGGTTTGAGTCGAGCAGCGGAGGCGTAGATTTAGACATAACACCATTAGAACACAACCTTAGGAAAGCTCGGTGAGAAGAAGAATAGCAAGAGATAGAAAAGTCAACAATGGTCGAGGATTTTAGAGAAACATGAACCAAAGAGCAACTCAAGGATAGCAGTAACGAACCCTCATGTACTTTATGAGGCTAGGGTTCAACCCATCTAACTATGGAGTGGCTAGGCCATCAGTTCAAGCGGCCTCGTTCAAAATTAAGCCAACCCTCTTGAACATGCTTCAGTAGAACATCTAATTTTATGGACTGACGAACGAGGATCCGAACGTACATATTGTAAATTTTCTCAAGATCTGTGACACTTTTTAGTATCACCAGCTGCCGAAAGATGCTGTTAGGATTAAACTGGTCCCTTTTACACTTAGGGATAGAACGAAGGTTTCGTATCACTTACTAAGCCCCACCAACATTACGATGTGGGAGTAGCTCATGTGTACTTTTCTATATAAATACTTCCGGTTTACGAAGACTACAAAGTTCATAAAGGAAATTACCAATTACCAACAAGGGCCTGTAGAGAAAGTGCCCACACTATAACCTATCGAAGGAATTCCTTTTGCAAACATTTTACAATGGAGTTAACCCATCTACTAGAGGCACCATCAATGCAACATTAAGAGGATCTTTGATGTGGAAGATAGTTAACAAAGCAGTGGAATTGATCAAGGAGATGGCCTATAATAGTTGCCTATGGACAAGTGAGCGAGGTAGGCAACCTACCAACTTTGGAGAGTAAAAAGTAATCATCACGATCGATTAGATGACGGAGATGCAAGCAAAGATCAAAAATTTGGCGCGACAACTCAATGGTACGAAGACATCATCCTCTGCTCCGGTTAAGGCCATTCAATTGAAGTGTCACTTATGTGGTCAAGTAGATCATAATGCTGTAAACTGCTACTTGATGAGAGAGGACAACCAGGAGTAAGTGAACTACATGAGGTTGCAATATGGACGAGGAGGGGGAAATAATCCCTACTCCAACACTTATAACCCCAGGTGGAAGAATCAGCCTAACTTTTCCTAGTTAAACAATAATAATGGAGGGCAGTTCAGGCCTCAAAGGCAATCAAGCTTTCAGCAGGATGAAACAAGCTCGATGAAGTCAAAGTTGGACAAAATTTTGGATAAAATCAGAGGCATGAAGGAAGCTCATAGGAGGCTCAAGAGCTAGTTCGAGCAAGTAACAAAGAATCATGCTTTGAACATACACAATTTAGAAGTCCAAGTGGGGTAGCTCGCGAAGGCAATATTTACTTAGCATACTAGAACTCTTACAAGTAAAACCGAGTCTAACCCGAAGGAGTGTATCATGGTTATAAGTCAAACTCAGGATGAGAAACTAGAAAAGGTAAAAGATAGAGGAAAAGGTCAAGTAGTTGAAGAAGACCTTTCGATTGAGCCTGTGATGGAGTCAATTCAAATAACTCAATGGGTAATTTTCATTCCTTATTGTGCAGCAGCGAGAGTTATATGCAAAGAGGGAAGCAAAATAATTGCGAGAAATTGAGCATAACAAGATCGAGGAAGTGACAGAACAAGTATAGTAGAAGCTCAAACTACATGAGTCCATCAAGAAGAAGGTTAAGGAGCAACCATTGGAAGCAAACCCCAACATAGTGACAAAGAAAGATGACCCAAGAGAATTTTTCATCCCCTATAGTATCAACAACATTATTATAGATAGGGCATTCATAGACTTAGGCGCATGTATAAATATGATGCCCTATACTTTTAGTCTAAACTTGGGGTTAAGAGAGTTAGTGCCCATTAAGTTTTTGGTGAAGATGGCCGATAAAACATCACATAGGCTGATGGGAATCATGGAAGATGTGCAAGTAAAGATCGATAAATTTATCTTTCCCATGGATTTCTATATTTTGGACATCAGCAAAGAAGAGGACACTCCGATAATTCTTGGGCGACCATTCTTAGCCACAGTGTGCTCAATTATTGATGTTGATGGGGGCGAGTTAATTCTACAACTAGGTAAGGAGCGTATAACCTTTAAGTTAACCATTAGAGAATACAAAGCTCCTTCACCTCCAGTGGATCTCAAAGAAATTAAGCTTTAAGGCGAATGGGAGGACATAGAGGATCTTACAAATGCTTTCCGAAAGAAGCACTCGTGAAGGAGAAAGCAAGGTAAAGAAAATTGCAAGGACGGTGGTAATTGCAGTATGTTAGCTAAGGTACAGGCTTTGAGATTAATGACAACGCTACCATTGAACCATTTATTCCAACCACCGTGAGCTTAAAGGAGCGTCGAGCTACTGACGTAAAAAGAAGCGCCTCATAGGAGGCAAAAAAACTTAATTTCGTTGTTTACTTTTGTTAGAACAGTTGAATTCCATAGTTAGGTTTATTTTTGGTTTTGTTGAATAAAAGAGAAAAAATAATAGGATTTCAGAATCACATAAAGATTGTGCAAACATAAAGAGAGAAGTGAAAAACAACTATAAAAGAATTACGAAGTGAAAGAGTAAAGAATTGGAAAAAGAACAAATTGGAAGGACATTGGAGTTGGTGGTACGCCGCATGCCACGATCGTGGCCTGTGACTATGCAAAAATAGGGTAGGTGTGACTTTTCAATGGAATCGTAACCTGTGACTATGCAAAAATAGGGTAGGTGTGATTTTTCAATGGAATTTTTACCATTTTACCCTTTTACTACCTATATATTCAGTTCTTACTTCTTTTTCACTTTCACTTTCATTTTCACTTTATCTCTCAAGAATTCAAGCGTCCAAACACTCTCACCTCTCTTTAGAAATTTCAACCTTCTAAAATTCTTCCACACTCTGTCTAATCATGTCACACATTAAGCAATTAGCCTGATGGGAACCTTATGGAAGACAGCAAGTTGTAGGACGGAAGAGAAGGAACTGAGTAACAGACTTCAGAGCTCCATTCCCCATTTATACCGAGGAGGAAGGTATTCATTTTCAATCACTTCGTTCTAGGAAAATTTCAGTTCCTAAATACTTTGATGTTGACATATTAGATAGGCTAGAATTGCGTGAACGGGTAAAGAACCTAACCGAGAGAATCTAATGGGGCCAGTTCATACGGTTCCAATTCCCTGTTTATGAGAAACTTACATTGGAATTATTCACTACCTTGACCTTTGACATTAAGAATACCAAGGAATTGTGGTTTAGATTAAGAGGATGAGCATATGAACTGACAATCGAAATTATGTGTGAGATGTGTGGATTCCCAAAGATTTGTGGTTTAGATTGGGAGGACGAGCATATAAACTGATTGTCGAAATTATGTGTGAGATGTGTGGATTCCCTAAATCCACCATCGTTGATCAACATTATGACTTTTGTCCTTCCCAATACTGGTATGAGCTGACTAGAATTGATTGATTTCATGCTAATAATATGCACAATAACATTATCCAGTCCCATAAACAATTGTTGCTGCACAATTTTATATGTCAGCTAGTTTATGACAAGTCAGAAACCAACAATTATTTCACTAAGTAACTTTTTATATTGTGATGCGTGGACCATAGTATTCCGATATGCACATCCACATATGTATTGAATTTCGTTTCTGCAATTTCGTGCGAGCGAAGCAACCATATTGGAATGGGATACATAGTGTCTTCCATTGTAGAACATTTTGGTGTGGAACGAAGGGGGTTAACAATTCACCTCCTTGACTTCCTCAACCATCACCACTTATTTCAAGCAGAGATCATCCGTTCCTCAAATATGAGTTTGTGGGATATCAACAAGAAGATACATATGTGGACCAGGGCTTATCAAGCAAGCTCGAGTTCAACACTGCCTCGACAGGAGGAATCAATGAGTGAAGAATTGGAAGAAAGAAAAGAGGAAGAGCAAGGTTGGAAGAAGGTTTTGGATGCAATATCCGAAGCCAACAGAACACTTACGGAAATGGTATGCGCACAATGACACCAGAGCCGAGATATCTGACGGATCCATCGATATTTTAAGTCTTAGGGTATTCAATTGCCACCTCGGACACCATCACCACCTCCATCTCCTTAGGATTTCTATCTAACCCAATTTTTCTTTTCCAAATTAGCCTTCAATTCTATTTTGTTTAAGTTTTTTTTATTTTTGTTTTTATTTTTATTTTTATTGGTAACTTTGTCTATTCTTTGTTACTTTAATTTTTCATGTGTTTGTGTGTGCTTCCTTCTCACATTGAGGACAATGTGTTGTTTAAATGTGAGGAGGGATTTTGTGTTTTGCTTTTGAATGTGATTGTGCATACTATATGATAGTTATTAGATTACATTATGTGAAGTGTGTGAATGTGTCAATGGCTTAAATTGAGTGAAATTCATTTAATTTTGGACATAGTTTAGTAGGTTATGAATGATCACTAGCCTGCGAAATTAGTGAATTAGGGAGCCTTTGGATAAATATACAGCCTAATTAGGACTTACTATAAATTTAGCACCCTCTAGATTGTCACATTCATTTTTTATTTGAGGTCTTTTAACTTAAGTAGCTTACCTAGTATTTTTCATGAAAACGAATAGCTAAAAGCAACAAGGTAGGCAATAAAAATTTTTAAAAAAATTTTTGCTCAATAAATCACTATTTTGCTAACTTTCAGGTTATGAATAGAGCTAGTAGCCAGTTGAAAATGTGATAATAGATGATTAACCGAATTGACACGCATAATAAATGTGTGCCTTCACGTAAAAAGGCTGTAATGACGTTTCAACTAAGCTGTTTAGTAAAATGACTTAGTTGAGTAACCGAATCGACATTCATCACAAATGTTTGCCTCCGAGTAAAAGACTAAGATCGGGTTTAAATAAATAAATGAAAATTTTTGTTTTTTAATAAAAACCTACCGTACTTGTAATAAGCTTGAATTCTCATGAAAATGTACTTAGAAATAGTTACAAAGTCTAAGGGACCAAAAAATTATTAATGTATGTGTACAATTGAAAAGGGTAAATAAGTTAACACTTAGATCTTGATTAAGTTGTATACAATTGCATCCTAATGATTTGATATAACTGAATGATTGTGTTTTAGATTAAATTCATTTCATGAAAATCAATGCCATTGCCTCATTATTGCATTGTGTTTTTTATGTTTGTTGTGTGTTGTTGTTTTGTTCGCTTGAGGACAAACAAACGTTTAAGTGTGGGGATATTAATAGTTGTCAATTGCATAATGTTTTAGGGTTTAATTTGTTATGTATTTTGTGTGAATTTGAGTGTTGATTATGCATTTATGGTTTAATTATGTTAGTTTGAGTGTTTTTACGGTTTAGATTAAGTCTTTTGAGCTTAAATATTATATTTTTGAGGTACCGTGATGCATTTGATAATTTTTCAGGGTAAACAGTGAAGAACGGAGAAGATTCGAAGAGTTTTGGGCTAAAGACCTAGCCTATAATCGTGGCACAGCAGGCCATGATCGTGACAAAGAAGGACAAGCCAGCAATAGCCAGGCCAGAATCATGCACATAGGGCACGATCATGACAGAAAGCCTTCAAGTTAGGCCACGATCATGCACATTCTGCCACAATTGTGAAAGAAAGATTAAAGCGCTGGCCATGATCGTGGCAGGCAGGGCGATGATCTTGGCCTATGTCAGGTTAACAGAAAAACCTAAGTTTCGTAAGATTTTGTGGACCGTTTTGACCCTGACTTTGACCTAAAGCCTTAAAAGTATAAATAGAACATTACAAGTCAAAGGTAGCAGTCTTTGGAGAGCCTAGAGAGTCGTGCAAGAGAGCTTTGATTCAACCAAATCTGAGAAAAAACCTAGAGAGAAATCAAGAGATTGAGGAAGGAGACAAACGAAGAGAAACATGGAGAAGAGCTTACTGCGACGTATTTCCCGAAACAGGTGGGTTTCCACTGTCTCCATCTCCCTGACTCGTTCTCGACTTATTTTCCATTTATTTCAGTTTTATTCATGTATAGGATTGAAATAGGTGTTGAGAATTTTTTGTGTTGAATGTTGAGTTTGTGTTTATACTCACCTTTGGATCTTGATTTTTGAGATTAATTCAAATCGATTGATTGTGTTTTTATTGATTTAATTTTGATTTCAATTATGCTCTTAATAACTTGGTAATAAACTGAGAGGATAAGCTGGGTAAAAATAATCAATTTGGGCTAACGAGAGTTAAGTGAATTGATAGGTTAAGAATTGAATCAAATCGGTAGAATTATGTAACGCGAGATCGAGTATAAGTTCCCGGTAGGTTAATAGACAACTTCGAACTAATTTAGGTTTTGGGCCAATTGCAAATCGAGAGATCACAATTCCATAATTTAAATTAGGGATCATTAATTAGAGTTAAGAATTATAAGTCGAAAGAGAGTAATTCACCCTATGATCGTTTAGATCCGTTAAGTCAGTGATTGCATAATTGGGTAGGTTTCTATTAATTTTGAATCAAAATCCCTTTTCTCTCACTTGGTGATTTCTAGGTTAATTTCGGATTGGGTTGTGTGAATGCTATTTTTTTTACACTTCGGCACTTTAAATTCTCATAATTGATTGTTGATTGATTTAATTTATGCATTACTTATTTGTTTAGAATTATTATAGTATAGGACGACCTTAGATTTTAAGGCTAGATTAAACTTCCTCGTGGGATCGACACCTTAGGTACTATGCGAACGACTCGTGTGCTTACGAAATTTACCAAGGTTATAAACAGTAAAACTTAGCGTGCATAATCTTGCGACTATAGAGGATGATAGTTATGATTTGCACTGTATTTTAGGGTGTAATTTGTTAGGCAATTAGGGTGAATTTAAGTGTTGAGTGTGTATTTATGGTTTGATTGTGTTAGCTTATGAGTTTAAGTGTTTTTATGGGTCAGTATGAGTCTTTGAGCTTAATTGTTATATTTTTTAGGTACCTTGATGTGTTTGTTACTGTTTTAGGGTAAATGGCGAAGAACGGAGAAATTACGAAGAGTTTTGGGCCTAAAACATAGCCCACGATCGTCGCATAGTAGGCTATGATCGTGACAAAAAGGGACGAGCCAGGGCAGTCAAGCCACGATCATGCACTTTAGGCACGGTCGTGATAGACAACTTGGATCCAGGCCACAATTGTGCACTTTAGGTCACGATCATGACAGAGAGAGTTAAGTGCTGACCACAAATGTGACAGGCAGGGCCATGATCGTGGCTTGCGTTAGGCTGAAGCAAAAACTAGAGTTTCGCAAGATTTTTCAGACCGTTTTGACCCCAACTTAAACCTAAGGCGTCCAAAGTATAAATACATGATAAAGGGACAGAATCAATAACCTTAGAGAGTTTGAAAAGAGAGCATTCACGTCAACCACATTTTGAAAAAGCCTAGAGATTTATCGAGAGATTGAGAAAGGAGACGAAGGAAGAGAGTCATGGAGATGAAGCTTAACGCGACATACTTCCCGAAACAGATGGTTTCCAATAGTCATTGCCTCCTCAAATCCGTTTCGACAGTATTTCTATTTTTCTTTCAATTTTACGAATGTATAAAATTAGGATGATTATTGAAATTAATTGTTGTCGAGTATTGACTTATATCTAAACTCACCATTGAGCTTTTAGTCCTTAAAATTAATAAAGTTTGGTTGATTGTGTTTTTAATGATTTAATTGTGATTCAATATCTGTTCGTAATAATTTGGTAATAAAATGAGAGGGTGACCCGAGTGAAAAATAATCAAATTAGGCTAATGAGAGTTAGGCAATTTGATAGGTATAGAATTGAAACAAATCGGTAGAGTCATGTAACGAGAGATCGAGCATAGGTTCCCGGTAGGTTATTAGGTAATTTTAAAACTAATTTAGGTTTTAGGTCAATTATGAATCGAGAGATTACAATTCCATAATTTAAATTAGGGATTATCAATTAGGGTTAAGGATTATAACTCGTGGGAGAGTACTCTACCCTCGGACCTTCTAGACCCATTAATTCGATAATTGCATAATCAATTAGATTTTTGTTAATTTTGGATTAAAAATCCCCTTTCTCTGACAGGGTAATTTCTAGGTTGATTTTTGGATTGGGTTGTGTGATTTGTTACTTTAGATTTCAGCAATTTAATTCTTGAAATTAATTGTTTGATTTATTTATTTTCTTCATTAGTTTATTTATTTTGAATTATTGTAGTTAGTACAACCTTAGATTTTAGGATTAGACTTCCTTCCTCATGGGATTGATACCTTAAGTACTACGCGAACAACTCGTACTCTTGCGAAAATTACCAAGGTTATAAATATTAAAACTTAGTGTATGTAACCTTGCGATCAGAAAACACAATTTTTTTAATTAAGTTATTGAACATGGACTTAGTCTTTTTATGCAGATGCAAACGTTGGTAATGAATGTCGATTCGGTTACTCGACTAAATATTGTTTTTATTAAGCTACTTCGTTGGAATGTCATTATAGCTTTTTACACAAAGGCACACATTTGTGATGCATGTCGATCCAGTTACTTAGCTATATCACATTCTCAACTAGCTACTACCTTTATTCATAACCCGAAGGCTAATAGAATAGTTATTTATTTAAAATTTTTAATTATAAATTGCCTACCTTATTGTTTTAGCTATGTGTTTCCATAAAAAATACTAATAAAGTTATCAAAGTTAAGGGGCCTCAAATTATGAATAAATATGACAATTTAGAGGGTGACAAACTTAAACTAAATCCTAATTAAGCTGTATATTTATCCAAAGACCTCAATTTACTAATTTTTGTGAGCTAATGATTCTTCACAACCTAATAGACTATGTTCAAAATTAAATTAATTTCACTCCATCTAAGCCATTGACACATTCAAACAAGTCACAAAATGCAACCTAACAACTATCATACAATATGCAAAATCATATACAAAGTAAAACATATAACCCTCCCCACACTTGAACAACACATTGTCCTTAATGTGAGAATGGAACAAACAAACACATAAGAAAAGAAGAAACATAAATTTAAGTAAAACAGAAAATTAAATTAAAGATGAAGACTAATTTGAAAAAGAAAGGGGTTAGACAAAGTCTCATGAAGATGGAGGTGTGGATGGTGTTAGAGGTGGCAATTGAATGCCCTGAGCCTCAAAATATCGATAGATACAACATATATTCCATCTCTGACATCGTTAAGTTTGGGCCATCTCCCTCATCATTTTAGAGTTCTCTGCTAGTTGATTTGTTATCATCACGTTGTTTGCGGAGATTGTGTCCAGAACTTTCTTCCATCCTTGTTCTTCTGTCACTTCTTCTTCCTTAGACTCTTCACTAATTGAGTCCTTTTTTGCCTACTGAGGCAGTGCTGAACTTGAACTCGCCTAATTGGCCCTAATTTTAACATGTGTCTTCTGGCTGATATCCCAAAGTTCCATGTTGTGGGACTTAAAGATTTCATCCCTCCATAAATGGTGATGATTTCAGAATTCAGGGAGATGGATAGTTAACCTGCTACAACCCACACTATAATATTTAGCAATGGCAAAACTAGGTACCCTATACCTAAATTATTTCTCTTCTTGTGTGGAGACACAACAATAGCATTTAGAACATGTATGGATGTGTACACTAGAATACTGTGGTCCATGCACCAAAACATAAAGAGTTCCTTTGTGGAACACTTGTTGGTTTCTATTTTATCAAAAACCAACTGACACATGAATTTGTGTAGCAATAAGTGCTCATGGGACTTTATTATATTGTTGTGGGCATTTTCGGCATGAAATTGCTCTATTCCAGTGAGTTCATTCCAATAGCTAGAAGGATAAAAATCATCATGCTGATTAATAATGGAGGATTTGGGGAACCCACACATATCGCACATAATTTCTATGTTCAATTTATAACCTCTTCCTTGCAACCTAAACCACATTTCCTTGGGGTTCCTAGGTTCATAGGAAAGGGAAGTTAATCGCAGGTTTCTGAAAAAGCTTTAATAATTGAACCTCGATATTTCACAAGCGAATGGGTCATTCACGTATTACCTAAAGTGTCAATCCCACGAAGAGGGTTAATCTAATCCTAAAATCTAAGTCTGAACTCAATTCGCAATAATTCAAAATAAACAAAACTAAACATGAAATTATTTCAATCACACAATTAATTCCAATAATCAAATTCAAAAATAATAACAAAACAACAGATGTAACACCCAATCACAAAACAACCTAAAAACCACCAATTGAGGGAAAGGGGAATTTTATCTGACTTTAATGAAAACCTAATTGATTATGAATTTACTAGATTACCGGTTCTAAGGTTGATTACTCTCTCTTTAGTTATAACCATTAACCCTAATTGATAAACCCTAATCATATTATGGGAGTTATAGTCTCTCGATTCAAAATTTATTCAAAACCTAAATTAGTTCTGAAATTGTCCAACAAACTATCAAAAACCTATGCAAGATCTCTTGTTACACAAATTTATCGGTTTGATTTAATTATTGATCTATAAAATTACCTAAGTCTCGTTTGCCCAATTTGTTGATTTTTCACTTAGTTCACCCTCTGAGTTTATTATTGAACTATGAAATTGCAAAATTAAAATCACAAGAAATCCGGTAAAAATGCAACAATCAAATTTCATTAATATCAAAGACAAAACAACCCAAAGGTAAGTTTAGACAAATTCTCAACATTAAAAAAATCTATCATCTATGACAATCTCAAATTCTATACAATCATAAAAATTGAAATTAAACCAAAAATAGATTCGGAATGGATGACAGAGGCAACAATGGTGGGAAACCTCCTGTTCTGGGAAGTACTTCGTGTAGGCTTCTTTTCCACGTCTTTGTTCCTTCGTTTCTTTCTCAATCTCTCAATAAAGCTCTTT
The DNA here is from genome assembly GCA_027568935.1 of Erythroxylum urbanii. Lineage (NCBI taxonomy): Eukaryota > Viridiplantae > Streptophyta > Magnoliopsida > Malpighiales > Erythroxylaceae > Erythroxylum > Erythroxylum urbanii. The sequence continues at coordinate 21,642 of JAOQML010117562.1, forward strand.
AGGGATTTGAGATTATGGCTAATGTAAAAGCTCCTTCTCTTGTGTTCTTCTTGTTTTTTAAATACTATGTGTGTCTTGAGCAGCCCTAGGGTTTTTTCAGGGTTGAAACGGTCTAAAAAATCCCTCAAAACTTGACTTCTTCTCTTATTTGCGTGTTTACCCGACGTAGACCATGATTGCGGCCTTGCATGCCACTATCGTGGCTTACCTCAAACCTTTCTATCACAATTATGGCCTAAATGCCATGATCATGGGTTGTGGTTGAATCTACTGTCTTGATCGTGTCCTTTAGGCCAAGATCATGAGCTAGCTCCCATGATTCTATCACGATCGTGGCCTATTGTGCCACAATCAGTGGGTTGTTATTACGGCCCAAAAGTCTCCAAAACTTCTCTGTCTTTGATGTTGACCCTGAAACACTAACAAACATATCAAGGTACCTCAAAAACATAATATTTAAGCTCAAAGACTTATACTAACCCATAAAAACACTTA
>JAOQML010117631.1:0-15740 GCA_027568935.1 Erythroxylum urbanii
TTAGGTTTTGTATGTACAGACTGTACATTTGCTGTATACACTGTTGATTATGAGTAATGAAAGAGGGAGGATTTTGGTTTCAAAAATCTTGTAATTTCCATTTACTGGTTTTATTATTTAAATGTATGTGATGCCATGTGAAGTCTGTAGAGATTGCACGTAGCGCTCCCTTATCTTAGGATATGTGTCGGGATGACCTACGGGCATTCCGGTGCGTACCCTAGGATAATGGGGTGTTACAATAAACATATTACCCACCTATTTACTTGTAACTTCAAAACTTACGCTTGTCTTTCCTCTTGTTCTCGCCTTCAATATTCTTGATTCCCTTCAAACAAACATAGTTTTCATTCAAACAACATATACGAATAGAACTTCCATAAAGCTCTATTATCCAAAAATGAGCTTAGACTTAATCTACTCTTAGTTTATCTAACTAGAAGAATTAAGATCTAGTTAAAAGTTCATGAAAATCTAAGAACGTAAATCTCTTGTTCCTTTTCTTTCTTTCTTCATTTTCAGCACATAAAAACCTAGTTTCTCTACTTTCTTCTTCTATTAAAACAAGAAAAATAAATAAAGGTTACCTATAAACTCAGATGAATATTCTTCTTCCACTTCTTATCCCCTTTATCTTTCTTTCCTTCCTTCTTCTTCTTTTTCTATGCTTCAATTTCTGCTTCTCTTCTTCTACTTCTTCCTACATTTTTCCTCTCTCTTTCTTTCTTATTTTACATTACTTTCTCTCTTTTTCCCTAACCTCTCAAACACGTCTCTCCCTTATATGACTCTCTTCCTCTTTCTCTAGTTTCTTCTAGGTTCTTCTTTTCTTTCTTTCTTAACCCCACGAACACGTCTCTTTCTTTCTTAATATTATTATTTTCTAGCACTTCACTCACACACCCTTCATTTGTTCTTCTCTTATTAATTCAGGACAAATTTCTTTTTTATCTTTCAAAGCTTACCCTTCCATATTTGATTTAATATCTTCTAACTCCTTAACCTAATTTTAACACTTCCATTTAATCCATGCAACCATATGTAATTAAAAAATATTCATAAATAAACTCCATAAATTTCTAATTCAAGAATTTTGATTTTTTTACTCATAACTAAACGGTAACAAATTCTCATTTAATAATTCTAACTTCCAATAAAAGTTCGAGGTCCAATAATGTGTGACTCACATGAAATTTAATTCAGTGCTAGAATCATTTTGCACAGTGGTGATTCTATTGTCACGCATGTGACAAAATGTGTATGGTGGTGACTCCCTTGTCATGTCATTGACGCTCCTTGTCACGTGTGTGACACGGGTGACTTTTGCCCAAATTTCTTTCTTTTCTTCTAATATTAACAAACAATGTCGCAGAACTAATTTCATTTAAATTTGGATTAAAAGGCAGGAATTCTTAACCAAAATCAGAATATAAAAGCTATCAAAATCAATAAAAATTAAACACAACATTAATCTTTTAACTATTCATTTGCACATATTGCTTAATAAATTATATTAATATGATATGAACATGCATATAACCATCAAAGTAAGCATTCATCCTTTTACTTATTTATTTTATCGACATTATTGCTTAAAAATAGCACTGAACATATGGTTAAGCCTACCTCCTATAGTCATCAAAAAGGGACTTAATCGAATACTATTATTTGAGCCCATTTTCTCTGAAACCATTGGCTATTCATTACATCATATACAACATCCATAAAACTACCCCTCACCTTCTTATAATTCTTATAGGCATTATATTTCTCAGGCAATTTTTTGATTATGTGCTGCAAACACATAATATGCCTATCAATTGGTAATATTGCCTTAATGATGTTACCTATACTTTTGCGCTCATAAGTAGTTATAGTGTTATAAGGCTTCCCATCCACACAACTCATGTTTGAAATAACCAACAAAAACTTTTGATGGTCTCAATTTCTAATAACATATAACCAAGAAAAATAGATTGATTATAATGGTTTACATTAATAAATGGGGTAAATGGCATTTGGTATTTATTGATAAGGTAAGTCATATTAAATATTAACATATCACTAAATTCAACATATACTACACAACTCCTTATGTTAAACCAAAAAGCATTCCTCAACTTTTCATTCTCACCCTATTTAATTTTGTAAAAAAATATGTTATTATTCTCTTTCATTTTATCAATCTCCTCAACTGATCTATATGATTAAGATAATCCTTGCGTAAACATGTTATGATATCATAACAATCTGTAGGTACTACAATAGTCCACACATTTATGCATGGCCTAATTCTGTTAATATAGTTCATTTCAAATCTGTGACTAATATGGCTATTGATAGCCCAATGTTGCCTCATAAACCTTACATTAATTTGATTAAGTTCATAGTTATGACCTTACATTAATTTGATTAAGTTCATAGTTATGCATATATTCAAACTTGTTCATATTGTAAATACCTTCATCACATCGATAACATACTTGAGCACCGCACCCCAGTCTTCCACAACTTTTAGATGTCATTATATGTAATTCTTGTGGTTTTTGTGACTGATCTCAATGGCAAATAAAATTTTTACTATAAAAGTCTCCATTATTATCTTTCTTTCCTCCTTTTATAGCAATGATAAAACCTTGATATCTTGCATACCTTTGGTACAAATCAAATATAATTTTCCAACTTTTAAATTTCAATCCACTTCAAGTACCATCTCTTTGTCAATGTCTTTTTCCCACTATATGAGGTCATCGCATCTAAACAACTCATCTCATTTACCATTTCATTACTCATCTTTACTACACTACCTGTATTACACCACAAATACCATAATAACATTCATAATTTACAATTTACTTAAACAAAATGTACTAAAGTATCCTAAAACACATACCAATATATGTTGTATGGTCAAAATTGCACAAATTGATGTATATAATACACGCTCAAAAGACACGTGCCACAATGATTCCTTGCTTTAAAACAGTCATTCTTTTTCCTTGTTCTCCTTTTTAAACTCTTCTTTTCTCCTTATTACACTAACTTTTTCACTTTAAATAAATAGAAATTTTTTTTAGAACTTATCAATAAGAAAATGTTGTTTTACATTTACCATATATTTTTTAAAAATAAGTCCTCTATATCTCAACTTCTTATTTCTCATAGTAACATTACCACCTTAAACTCTTATAATACATTTTAATATAGATTCAAAGAGACTTGATAACAGAAATTAATCCAACCACAATACTCTAGGTGGTAAATGGTTGCTTAATCCCATAAATGGAAACAAAATGGTTTATTTTCATCTCTGAAAATTATTTGCTTGGTACCACCAATGACATCGATATTATTGCTTCATACTACAGATGACATCAATATTATTTCTTCAAACCACATTTCCATTCTTCCTTGATAAATAATATAATAACATTAGTCGATAGTTGAGGATGAAGGGAAGAGAAATCATAGAAACATGTTCAACTCACTTGTATTATAGATTGAAAGTGGTCATTCACTTTTAAGCTTTAATAAAAGTATGATAGTCAGTGTGTAGGAATAACCAAAAAGTATTTGTTAATATATTGACATTGTTTGGAGTTAACTGAAATGTTTTTCCTTTAAAAATTTTAATAAGACCACTATTCATTATACTACCATGTAGTTAATTGTGTCCAAAACCACCACTAACGGTTATGATTTAACATTTCTAACAAAACCTATATAAATGTTCTGCACATCTTTATACATGGTCATATAACAATCTATGTTGTTCACATTATCCTTTTGAAAATTCTAACAACAAAACCACTTACCATAAGTCAATATAGTTACATGGGTTGGAATAGACCTTTAACAGATGTAGTTTGATGCATGATTGTGTTCTAATCCATATGCTTCATATTTTACCTTTAATATTTCTAACGAGAGCATGATTAACCATGTAACTATATGGTTAACCGTATTACAAAAATATTTAATGGACACAATTTGGTGTATGATCATATACCAATATATCTCCTTCATGTTATTCCTTCACATTTTCTAACAAAATATGATCTACTAAATAGGAGTGTACTTAATTGTATTCTATAAAACCTTTAAAATACACTGTTTCTTGTACAGGCACATAATCCATGTCTATAATGTAAATGCTCGCTATTATTTGTACTCAATCATGATATTCCTATTTTTAACTACAATTACTTAGTGTTAATGATAGTGGTAACTTTTGTCCATAGCTATGATATTAAATATACTAAGTCTTAAAATACTTTTATTAAGATGTGGTATTTATTCATTCAATCATTATGTTCCCATTTACATGTGTAGGTGTTATTTTTCTTCCATAAATGATGGTATTCTTTTTACATAGTTGTTATATTAGATAAATAGAGCACTAATATAGTTTCTATTAAAGTTGGGTGAAATATATAATCAAAGAAGGTGTTCCCATTCTAAAGTTTACATGGTATTTAATTAAAATGAATTATGGTATTTTTTATATAGTAAGTTGGTATTATAAGTATTGGGTCCTAATATGGTTTCTATTCATATATGGAATCATTTGTATTCAGTATATGGAATCGTTTGTATTTAGTCTTGGAATTCTTATATATAAGTAAAGTTGTTACTTAATTTAATACTAATAAATGGTGTTTTTCCTAAATACATCTAATGCTACTTAGATATTACATAATTATAAATATATTAAACATCAAATAATAGTTTCTAACACTCTTTAACTATTAGAATCTCAGTGAGATTTCTACTAGGATGTTGTTGTTGTTTTGTTGTTTACTTTTTAACTATTACAAGCTATGGGGAATTAATTGCCTCATATGAATTTTTGGAGTCCATATCACTAATTAGCTCATTATTTCCTTTTTTAGTATGCTAAAACTAAGACCTTTACATACTTCCCTTTCTCCTTTGCTCTTTTAAGAAAGTTTAGATTAATGACCTATATCTGTGTATACGACTTGATAAAGTATTCCATAGACTCACCATAAATCTCTATATGAGGCAATAAGCATTCTATAAAGTTTTCATATTTTCTTATGTCACTATTTAAACCCTAGTAACCAACAAAAATAACACCTTCAATCATGTTATTCACCAAAATAACATGCAACATTAGATATGTTCCCAACATCATTAATAATAATCCATTGTTACTTCATTAATTCTACATGATTTTGTTGTACTTATGTTCAAATCACAGTTAGGACCTAGTCCATATAACTATTTTCCTGAAATTGATTCAAGAAAAAATATTCAACACTTTTCAATTAGTTTAAATGCATCTTACGAGACGAGTATAATATTAAAGTATAACACTCACAATATCATGACAACTTAATTCCTCATAAATCAATTTATACATATTTATTCATATAAATAATAACATATTGACATATAATTTATAAATTAATAACTAATAATTAATCAAATAAATAATAATTTGAAGAGACGTGTTCTCTAAACAAGTCATCAAATAAGTTAAAACATCATTGCATTTTATAATAAACTAACTATCAAATTAAAGATAAATATGGACATTTGACGATGCACCAAGGAAATGGTTTTATTTGGTGATTTTCATAAAGGCGTAGTAACAAAACTCATTTCATCCTTCAGTGTTGTATGTAATGTGTCTTTCTAAATGCACATGAATACATTGATACTAACCAAAACATTGGATATAATCGAAACTGGTTTATATAATATGTAGAACAAAATAGATTCACATTTAAACACTTCCATCATTGATACTAGAAAAAAATCACACTTATGGACTAGGCTTTTGGCTTCTCAATAAGTTAAAGGACTTCACTTCCTAGATATTTCTTTATAATATTGTTATCTTCTTATTGCTTAACCTTTTTGTGATTTTTTATAGGAAAAAACACTTGTATAAGTTACTTTATATAGTTCTAGTTCAATACTCAAGATAGATATCACTCAAGGGTGTAATCTTTCCCCTAAAAAGAAATAGTGAATATGACATACAAACTCAGTCTACAATGATAAGATGACTGTGTAGTTAAATCAATCAAACAAGTATATATGTAGTTTAATAGGTATAGTCCATTCAATAATGCAAACATGATCACAATTAACCAAATAAGTGTGTAGTTAAACATATCCCATAATACCTTATATGCACATAATTTTATCCACAGAGGTGTCGTTAGCCATATCCTTTATAGGAATAGAACTTATAAACACAGTTTGAATTTAGGTGTGTGGTCAATCGTGTTCGTCAAGTAGTCCACTAAAAAAATCATCATATTTTCAATTATTGATCGCACAGGTATATAGTTAAACTTGTTTACCAATACCTAACATAAATATGTTTAAGTGCAATGTTTTATAAATCATGCCCTAGAATAGTTTATATTATGGTATGATATTCTTTGCAATTAGTGATGGTATATAGATATTCATGTGTATGTGTTTCACTTACTTGTAATGAATGACGGTAGTTTTTATACATTACCATGGACTTTTTTGTATGGTTTCCTATTATATTTTGTATTGATCCATGTTATTCTTTTTGCTCATTCATGGCATTCCCATTTTAAATTCTAGTTGGTCTATTAACTAATGGTATTTTTTTGCATATAGGGATGGCATTACATATATTATGTCTTCTTTTGTAATGTGAGATGGTAATCATTTCACTTAATCATAGTGTCCCTATTTTAAAGTTTTAGTGATTACTTATATGTAATGAATGATGGAATGAGTTCCAGTATATAGACAGGGTCATATTCTAGTATAGTTTATATTGAGGCATAATATTTATAGTATTCATTTATGATATATCGATATTAAGGAGTTTGTGTTATTTATAATGAATGATATAATTTTTCGTATATAGGTATGTTATTAAGGTATAATATTTATATTACTCCATTACAATATTCTCATATGTAAGTGAACATGTACTAATTTTAATTGATATTCATATACAAATACATAGTACTCACTAAATGGATGCAGTGCCAAAATGATTTAGCGAGACAATATTTATCCTTTTTCTTTTTCTTTTCCAAGCTCTTCTTCTCTTCTCACAACTCTAAGTCTAACTTTAAACAAAAACTAGTCAAGTTGTTTTATATTAATATCTACATTTTTTTTACATTTTATAAATATTTTACAATAATTGTTTTCCCATAAAGCATTTACTTACCATTACACTTCCCATATGGTGTTTTAAAAAATTCAAAATGCAATAATCTTCTTTAATTTTTTTATGTCATTTATATTTTATAGAAAGAGAAGTTTTAACTTCTCTTTTCTTTTTGTTCCATGGTCTTTTTTATTCTTACTAAGAAAATTCCTTCAACCTTCCTTACTGAATTTTTGTTCTTTACATTGTCTTAGACTTTCTTCCTTATCTTTATGCTTTTCCTACCTCTATATGTTGATTTTACCATTTACTTCTCCTTTTCCTCATTTAGTCTTCTCTAAAAATGAAAAACAAACTACTACTTTATATACCATATAGAGATATGTTGTAAAGGACCCCTCCTCTATTAGGAAACTAATTTTCCTTCCTCCTTTATCTCAAAAATGAGTAGCATTTTTACTCCCCCCATATAAGTACTAAAATCTAGAGCTTTGAAATGGAATGCCATATTGGTTGTTTTTTTATTAATAGGAGACCACATTTTCCTATTATAAAATTTTGGGTAGTTAAACAATAGAGGAAGCTTGGACTTACAAAGGTTCTTATCAAGGATCAAGATTTGTCAATATTCAGGTTTTCTTTTGTACCTAATGCAAAGAGGAAACTAAACTTAGGCCTTTGCATGTCAATGATAAACCTGTCTTCATTAAAAAATGGAAGCTAGGTATTCTGTTGAAGGAACGTTAGTCTAAACATATCCTATTATGGAATAATATACACAAAGTCCTACTTGAATACTAGTCAATGATAAATCTAAGTTACTTACAAGCTTTATAGGGAAACCATTACGTATGGATGAAGCAGCAAGCTCTATAGAGGATATAGGATATGTGTCAAAGTAAGTATGGAATTGGAGCTACCTAATTTTATTCGTTTATTTTTCTTGACCAAGAAAGAGGATATGGTGGAGGATATAATTGAAGTTACTTATTAATCGAGGCCTGCTCCTAGAATAAAAAGGAGGAAATAGATTCCTATAGAGAAGAGATTCATCATAGGGACTATATGAAGCTGATGGGAATTGAAGGCAAAGGTGAAGAACTTCAAGGTGCTCAAGAAAGCTTACAGATATAAATGTATTTAGACACTAGCTACTCTAGTCATATTAATATATAATAGAAGCAGGATCATATAGAGGCCATATTAGCTTAAAAGATGGAAAGCTACACTATAGAGATCAGTCCCAAGACAGGTTCTAAGAATAAAAAGTGGGAGTGCACAAAGTGCTCCCTTGATCACCAACAACCCAAATAAGTTAAAATTACCTCCCAATAAGTTAAATTAGGGAAGCTAATATATCAAGTGAAGAATTTGTAACTATTGAAAGGAGAAGATTAGAAAAAAGGCTAAAGTCAAAAGCTTTAGTACTTCTCTCAAACTCTCTAAATTACTATATTAGGTTAGAATATAAGAGGGCTAAACAACCTCAAAAAGTAACAAATTTTGTATGATTACTTGAATTAAATAAAGCTTATGATGGCTGGACTTTTGGAGACAAAACTCAATACTGTGTATTTTGTTAATCCTTGGTTTATCAATAGGAAATGGAGAATTATTGCCAATCTTAATGCTTACTTCTATAGTAGGATTGTTAATACTTTTGATCCTGATAAAATTGAGGTTTTAAACTCTATATACTCAGACTAAGTCATTCATTTATCAATTAAATTCAAGGAATTAAGCTAGCTGGACTATCTTTCATATATGCTTCTAATTGTGCTTTTAAAAGATCCTCTCTTTAGAATGATCTTCCAAATGCTTATAACTTCATTAAGGCACCTTAGCTAATTATTAGATATTTCAATAGTACTATTCTTAATTTAGAAGCCAAGGGAAATCTTGAACATAAGGAATCCATATAAAGGTTTCATGTCTTACTTATCAAGCATTAGTGTTACAAACCTTAAGTTTAAAGGAAATTTCTATACATGGAGCAACAAGCAAAGTGGTGAGTGGTCTTTAAGAAAGAAAATTGATAGTGCATTTGTTAATCTCCTATGGCTTAAGAAATTCCATGCTAGCAAAGTTGTATCTAATAATTGCCTTTATTCGAATCATTCCCCTATGAAAAATTCATAACTTGGTGAATTATTATAAAAGATTTTCTTTTTTCAAATTATTCAAAAATTTGATGAACCTTGAAGGTTTGTAGGAGGAAATTAACAAAGGAACGACTCATTATATCAATGTCTATAGATCCTTCAAATGTTATAAGAAATTAATGGTTGTCAAGGAGAAACTAAAGAAACTTAATCAAAGTCAACACCAAAACACATTTTAAGCCATTGATAAGGCCAAAGAACAACTTCAACAAAGGCAAAAGGAACTTTATAAGTTCCTCTTTGATACTATAAAATAGTTATAAGAGAAAAGTTCCATGAAGAATTATGCTAAGATTATAAAAGACCATCATTCATTACTATAGCAAAAGTCAAGGATACAATGGTTAAAAGATGGTGAGTTACACAAGTTTCTTTATAGAGCTCTCTTTTAAAGAAGGAATACCAATAATATATCTTCCTTATTTAAAGATTATGATGGAGTGTTTTATGATCAAGATAAGCTACTACATTTAGTTGTTGATTACTTTGATAGTACAGTGAGAAATACTTCAGGTAGCTCTACCTCAGTCCATATCCTCAATTACTTTTCACCAAAGTAATTACCAGTGAACATTATAAGCTACTCACTAAGCCTTTTTCTAATGAAGATATTAAGCAAGTTTTATTTAGCTTCAACCTTAATAAGGCCTTTACTCCTGATGGCCTTAATGCTTTCTTTTCTTATAAATCCTAAGGTTCTCTTAAAACATAAGTGATCATTGCAGTTTATGAATTATTCAAAAGTTAGAGATTGCTTAAGGTATGGAACAAAGTTCACATTGGTCTAGTTCTTTTTCTTTGGAATACAATGGAAAAAAGACAGAAATTACAACATTATCGCATGCCTCGACGATATAAGACTCCTTGACTCTCCTGTTGTATAAAAACTAGCGTTTCCATCAGAGGATCGGGAAGTACATGTAATCCTAGTCAGACTCGCAATGCTAAATTAGCCAGATTATTAGCACTCTGATTTTCCTCCCGATACACGTGTTGAAGCTGCACATCCCAATCATGACCTAACAAAGCCTGTATGCCCTACACCAAAAAATTAGCCTCAATTAGTATCCGTACAGATGATGAAAGAATATTGATTACCTCTAGTGAATCCATTTCTAGGATAATTTTCTGAAATCCAAGGTCCCAAGCCAAATTAAGCCCCTCGTGCACTCCCCATAATTCAGCAATCAAGGGAGGGCATTCTCCAATATGGTGCATAAATCCACCACACCACTTTCCTGTGTGGTCCTTCATTAGACCCCCAGCCATTCCAATAGATGACCCGTGTTGAACCACTCCATCTGTATTTAGTTTTATCCAGCCCTCTTGTGGTGGAGTCCAACTCACATGTTGACCTACCGCTAAACCCGGTGCATTAATGACTCAATCAGTCATTACTTGGGCTTTCCTAACCCAATTTACATAATCCAACACAATGCGATGTCCTACTTTCGGCCAAACAAAACCAGATTCAAACAGACTCCTGTTCTGGCACTGCAATAGATACCAACAAGAAACTCCAAATATGGTGGCCTACTCCCCCATCTGAATTTTCATTGATTTAGTCAGATTGTAACGCAACCACATTGCCTCATTCCTCTGAAAGAAATCCAAATCAAGTACCTCAGGAGGAAATTTACTCCAAAATGTCTTCACCTGTGACAATCCCGTAGGGCATGTAAGGTAGTCTCTTTTTGACCACAGAACTATCAACTGCTATCTGTTGCTATATGTCGAGCAACACGCTATTAGTTAGTCAGCAACTTCCTTTTGACTAATAGTCACAAAAACAATAGAATCCGCTAAGGACCTGACTATTTCCATATCACATTCCATATCGAATTATGGTCCACTAGGTCTCAATTTATGATGAATTCATAAGCAGAGGCCATCGTGAAAACCCCCTGTTGTCCTAGGCCCCATACCACTTTGTCCTCACCCATGTCTGCTGATGGAGTCTGAGATGTCGCAATCTCCAAACAAACTTGAGATAGGAGGTAGTTCTGAATCAGGTTTCATTTCCAATTCCCATCCACATCCACATACTCTGACACTTTCATGTACATCAACCTGTCAGGAAGGGAAAGCGTTGTCCCGGTTAATAAGGGACCCCAATTGTCCAACCAATGATGTTGCCATTTCCTAGTTTCCATTTGATTTCTTAGCGAATATAGTCCCAAGTTGCTGAAATTCCTCGCCTAATTATCGAAGCTCCTTATTTTTGCAGCATTTGAGGGATATGATGTACATTTAGCCGATATTTAGCTCTAAGGACTTGAACCTATAGCGCTGAGGGTTTATTTAGCAATTCCCATCCCAATTTCGTAAGTAGAACGTCATTTGTCGCTCTAATGCGTTTAAGCCCAAGTCCCCCTGCTTTCTTCGGGCGACATACGTCTTTCCAATTGACTAAGTGCAGTTTTCGCTTTTCGTCTTATGACCCCTAAATGAAGTTCCTCATTATTTTTTCCATTTCATTATAGAGTTGTCGTGGTAGCATTGCAGTTTGCATCGCATATATGGGGAGGGATGAGATCACCGATTGGGTTAAAAGGACTCACCTCGTCAGAGATAACTCTCTTGTACGCCACCGGTTAAACTTCTGTTAGACCTGATCTAGTATGTACTGATAAGTATTTCTCTTTGTGCGCTCATGGATCAAAGGAATGCCTAGATATTTACCCAAATTAGTCGTGCATTGAATCTGTAACGCCTGGCTGAGCCGACGTGCTTGTTCCTTCGAAACATTCTAGGAAAAAACATTCGAGTCTTATTATTGTTCACCTTTTTCCCTGACACTTTGCAAAATGTTGCTAAGATTCTGGATACCACCTCCACCTGGATATCCATAGCTTCGCCAAATAGGATGAGATCGTCAGCGAAGAAGAGATATGAAATGGAGGGCCTTGTCTTACTCCACCTAAATGGTTTCCATATTCTTTGGCCCACCGTATGGGATATAATGTGACCTAAACATTCCATGCATAGTATAAAAAGATAAGGCGAGAGCGGATCTCCTTGTCGTATACCCCTTGAAGGTATAAATGGGTCAGATAGCTGACCATTCCACACAACTTGCATTGAAACCGTAGTAATACACATCATAATGACACTGAGTAAAGTATTGGGAATCCCTACTTCCTTAAGAGTGTCATGAATAAAATCCCAGTTCAGGCGATCATATGCTTTTTTTAGATCCACTTTTAGAGCAAAATACCCAATCTTCCCTTTCTTCTTTCTCATCGAATGGATAATCTCCTGAGCAATGATAATATTATCTATTATGTGCATGTCAGGAATAAAACTGCATTGGGTACTCGCTACTAAGGCATCGAGGTGGGGCTTCAATCAGTTTACTATCACTTTTAAGATGGTCTTGTACATCACTGAACAGAGACTAATAGGTTTAAATTGATGAACAAACTTCGGGGACGAGACTTTGGGGATCAGTACTAAAATGGTGTGATTCAATTCCTACTCTCACCCTTCACGCCTAAATATTCCCTGAATAAAGGTCACCACCTTTGGCCCTATTATGCTCCATTAAGTCTGAAAGAATAATGCCGGAAAACCATCATGTCTCGATGCTTTATTTAGATTTATATCAAAAATCGCTGATTTGATTTAAATTGCATGGACTGGTTTTGCGAATTCATGAAGTTGCACCTCTGTTATTCATAGGAAGGCTCCATATCTGGGCAGACCCTAAGTGGGATCGTCTTCTGCAGTATACAATTGAACAAGATAGTTCCTAGCCATATGACGCAATTGTACTGCATCAGTGATTTCCTGACCATTATTATCTACTAACCGCTCTATCGACAATCTCTTCCATTTATTCATAGTGACCATATGATAATATTTAGTATTTTGATCACCCTCTGACAACCATTCACACCTAGCTTTCTAATGCCAAAAAAGTTCTTCCTCACCCAAAACTTGAATTAGCTCTCCGTTTAGCTTGTCCTTTAGGGCCAAAAGTGAATCGGAATCATTATTCTTCATTAGCCTCTGTATTCCTTCCAATCTAGCTAACAATCTTCTTTTACGATGGAAGATATTGCCAAAAATGGATTGATTCCATTGTTTGAGATGGCTTGAGAACTTAGCTAAGGCTTTAGTAAATGTCTCTTTGTTAGGAAGCCAATTTTCCTTGACTAAAGTTGGAAATGCATTATGGGCTAGCTATGTAGATTGGAAACGAAAAGGGGTTGGTCCTGTGTCCCTCGGTCTCGGTCTTACCAAATGAACCGGCATAGGTCTATGGTCGGATCTAAAAAAAGGTAGATGTTGATTAACCATGTAGGGGAATAATTCCAACCAATCTGACGATCCAAAAACACAATCTAGCCTAACTTGGACATTTCCTCTTCTCCAAGTAAACTGAGATCTAACATACCCCAAACCATGCAGCCCACTCTCCTGAACCCAATCTCTAAAAGCCTTGCTAACCACTGGAGTGTGCGGGGAACCACCCCGTTTATCCGCTAAGGTCAATTTAGCATTGAAATCCCCACCAACGATCCAAGGATGATCAATGGATTGTCTGATCCCTCTTAAAAGATGCAAGAGGAATTTTTGGGTTAGTTGTTGGGGACTGGCATAAATAGCAGAGAAGTCAAAGTAACACGAACCATACTTGATTTTGGTATGAATGAGTTGTTTATGAGCTATCTTTATTGAAATGTCAAACTCTTTCTTTCATAATAACCAAATCCCACCAGTAAAACCTTCGGTTTCGACACGGAAGGAATAGTCAAACCCTAATTTACAGACGACTCTTTGCGTGCGTCTTCCACTAATCCTAGTTTTAATTAGCACTAGTATCCCTAGATGGTAATTACGGATATAATTCCGTAAGATCATGTGAAATCGTTTCCCCCTGCCCCTTAGCAATTCCATACGAGTATTGACTTAATAATTTAACTTGAAGCAGAGCCCCTAAATTTAAGGGGTAGCGGGAAACTCTTCCAGTATATTATTGTTAACATCTTTCGGAATCTACGATCTTATCTCTTCGACCGAGCCTTGCGCCCTCAAAATGTCCATCATATTGTGCTCGCCTGCCATCCGATCTGGGGGCTCGAATGGGGGTAGTATGAAGTCGGGCTGAGAAGGTTGTTATGGATCCACCAACCCCTTAATACCGTCCATAGGTTGGCCTTGTTCTCCCATGGTCCCGTCCTTCCCCTCTGTTTCTATCCTATCATAGAGAACTTTGTGATGAGAGCTAAGTGTCACGACTTTATGATTATCAGTAGAAGTGGGTTGAAGTTGGGGAAGGACTCACTGGACTCAGGGTCTTCACACTAGGCTTGTCTTTACTTGCGCTGCCTTTGTCGTGTGAGCCCACGGTCTTACCTTTATGTGAACCTCTCGAGTGTTTCTTAATACCGGATGATGTTGGTGCTAGCCCAATACCTTTCGTCATTGCTTATGTCCTTAAAGGGTTTAATGTAAATCGAGATGTTGTCTCTGGAGCCGATGGAGGGTCATATGAGAGAGTCGGTGGGTGAGTCGCGATATCATTATTTTCCGGCTCTGACAGTGTGCAAACATTGAGCCTCCCTTACGATTAACATGACTAATTTTGTGTGTGCTGGGTGTTGGCTGCTCATGTTTATCGTTGTGTGAATAAGGCCGTTGTACCTGTATCCAAGAACCAAAAACGTTACCAGTCTCCTCACGCCTCGCGTTGTCTTGATCGCTGCCCGTTACAGCGCTAAACGTTGCTGTTATTTTGCCGCCGGTTACACTATTACTTAGGTGTGTCGTAGATATTGCTTAATGTTGTGGCTTAGACGGACAACTTCCAGCTTCATGACCTAGCATTCCACATCGAAGGCAGATCTGGGTCAATTCTTCATAAGCCATCTGGATCTTTTCGCCATCGAGTTCTACTGTAGGATGAAGAGGTACGCTTATGTCGATGTCTACTTGTGATTTTTGCGAACTTACCCTATTGTGTATTCTTGGTAGCATCATCGATTTTAACGGTTTGGCCTATCAAATTTCCTTATGTCGAAAGTATCTTGGGGTGGTAGCGTGCGATAGGAAGTTTCGGGAACCGAATCCACACCACTGCTCTTGTAACAGTGCCTAGCGTCGGCCAGAAGGATGGGCTCCATCGCTGGACTGATAGTGCGTGGCCGAAAATAACCCATGGGCCATTGGTTAACGACTAATGTAATCTTCTTTAATAAAGTTAACTAGGTAAAAATCGTAATCTAGGTCGACAACCTTCATTAGGTCGACAACCTTCATTGGGGCTTGTGGTTGCCACATTATTTTCAGTCTATGACATAGGATCTGATATGTTTATGAATGTGCCCACTGTTGGTCGAGTTTATCTTTGAAAGTTTAGGATAGCTTAATCCCCTCCTTTGTTTCACCTGTCATGATTATGAAGTCCCCCTCCTCTATGTCTACTGGGTCGTCCT